>NDXZ01025416.1:0-12291 GCA_003055125.1 Paykullia maculata | reverse complement strand
TACCCTCACCACATGTGTGTGTGTGAAGGGTATAAAAAAGTAAAAATACACAAAAAAAAAAAGAAAAAACCTTAAACAAAATTATAAATTGTTAAACCCTAATTTGCGTTTTTTATACATTTTTATTGTACTGTAGCAATTATTTTTTTGCAAATTATGTACATTTTGGTGATTTCTTTTTATATTTTCCATATAAACATTTTTTACTAATAAATTTTTTATTTAATTGATTTTTTTGTGGTATTGCTAATATTTTATACTGAAACTTCCGTTTTGATTAAAAAAATTTTTTTTATGCTGCCTTTACTGGTTTAATTAATTTAAATATATTAATAAATTAATTGTTTTTAATTGTCATCCCTAAAATAGGCAACATGTCTTGTCTTTTATAAATTAAGATATTAAGATATTAATTTGTTTTAAGAAGTAACGAATATATGCATTCACATGGCAAATGCGTATAATTAATTGCCTTTTTTTTGCCATTTATCTAGCATTTACACATGAAATGAAATGCCTGAAAGTTGCAACACATTCACACTTTTTTACTGAGATTTTAACTAAATTTACAAGAAAGAAATTTTTAACGTTTTCAGAGAGTAAAATGACAAAGAGGTTATCAGTGTTGCCCACTAAAGAGACTAAGACAAATTTATAGGATTGTTGTAAAAAATAAATGAAAATTTTAATTATTTTGTATAAATATGAAAAGAATTATAATCTTTTTTTTCAAATATACATAAAAAAAAAATTAACTATAAAAATTATTTCATACTATTGCCCAATAAATTTGTGTACTCTAAATAGGTAGTAAACAAAACAATGAAATTTTTTATAACATATTTTTTGTTATTTAAGGATTTTTTTTAAATCTCTCAAAAAGGCATGTCTTACACACAAATATAACAATTTTTGTGTACAAAAAAAAATAATTGGTGGCCTTCTTTTTGGCTTATATCTCGGTCAGGTTATAAGCGATTTTACTGGTTTTTAATAAGAAGTAGCTCGAGGGAATTTCTAATAGTTTGATATCAGTACCGGGTTTGTAAGACATTAGGGGGCTAGGAAAACTTGGATTCAACAGACAGACGGACATGACTAAATCGACTTCCCTATCTTTATTTTATTAAATCCTGTTGTTCCTAATCTATAAGGATCTAGAATATAATTACTTTATGGGGTCGCAACTGAATATTATAGAAATAACAAACGGAATGACAAACTTATATACACATATCTACCCTTGTCATTGGTGGTGAGCGGCATAAAAAACCTATATATTTTGCTTATGTAATGCAAACTGGAACATGAACAAGTCTTAAATGTAAACATAACTTTTCCTTTATTATAAGAACATTTTTTAACGATCATTTTCACGATTTGGAGCGCGGCTTTGGTTAAAATGCGGACTTTTAGAAATATTAATATGATCATAACTTATTAAAACACTTGTGCTAGTAGTTTTGACATTCTATAAAAATTTATTATTTAATTTTTTTTATACAAAAACTATGTTGCTAGTATTTGGCAGTCAAATGCATGATGTGTCTTCTATTTTAGTCAAATGAGTTTTAATTCCGAGGAGACATGTTGGTCTTTTGCTCTGTTTTTTTTTATTTTTTTGTTTGTATCTTTTTTTTTTGTTAAATGCATTTCTATTAGGTTTAAAACTAAAATATATTAACGATATTTGTCAAAAAACAGTGGTAAGAAGTCGTAGTTATTAAAAAAAATATTTAATGAATCCTTATAGATTTATTAACATTTGTATAGAATAGAATTACATATTTACGAATTTAAAAAAAATTGAATTCGTAAATTCACATGATTGTTGCTTTGATGCCTGTAAGGTTTTTTTGAGAAATATTTTTGCTTTACCACATACAAAAATAAAATAATGGCTGCAGCTTCGAAATATTAATATTAATTTCTTTATTAAGCTACATATAAACTGAGCATGAGTTAAAATTAATATAACACACAACTACATATACAAAATACTACAATCAATTTTAAGTTTAGATATTTTTTCAGCCTTCTTTTCGAATAATCGAGATTATCAAAAAAGTCTATTACGTGTATGTAATTCAGGCTCATCCCCCAACATTTTTACAATGTTAGGATTTGAGTTAAGCAAATTTATGATTTATGTGAATTATTCACATCTTTTTTAAAAGATATTAAATAGTTAATCTCACGTTTGACCCACTGTGAGTTTTTTTTTAACTAATGATATATTTTGTGTACTCTTAACATTATTCTCATTGTGTTTTTTTGTTTGCTTTTTTGCCACTTTGTTACAAAATGTAAATGTTTCCGTTAGCAAACTATTTCTACAAATAGACGACGAATTGTTTGCAAATGCTCGAGGTGTTCACTTGTTTTTTTTTTAAGTTGTTTCCTTTAAACTCCCCAATATTTTGTGTGATGTATGTATTTGTTGGTAACATGTACTAACAAACAATAATGTTGTAAGGCTGATCATTGAAGTATGAGATGTATTACTATGGAACCCAGTAAACAATATAGCTATAAAAACAAATTAATATATGTTTTTAAAGTTTCTGAATATTTTGCAAAAACAAAAATGAACTAATAAAAGACAAATTCTATAACTTACAAATTTTAAAAAGCGAATTCTTTTTATATCAAGCTATTTTGTTGAGTGGGTAATTTGTTTGATGTTTGAATCCTGGCACTTGTGTGTTAGCTGTATTTGTATGTATGTGTGTGTGTTTGTTTTATTTGTCCTAAAATACCACAGAGAATTTTTCTGTGCCACCAACAAATACAGCCATATTTCAAGGCACATTTTTTCTTAATTTTTTAGTTTTTATGTTTTAACTTTTAACACAAAAATGTTCCAATTAACTTATAAGTTTTTTTTAGGAACAGTTTTTTTTCCTTTATTTATACTTGGTTTGGATCAGGAAGATAAATTAGTTTTAAAAAAGAGAAAAAAAAGTAACTTAAGTTTTTTTAGGTTTCGCCTGGAACTAAAAAAATTAACTTTGTTAAATATTTGTGGCGTCGTCGGTATCAAAGTTCAATAGAAAGAGTATGAGAAAAACATTTCTGATAATAAACCACATTAATAGAATTTTGTTTTGGATTTAGGGGTTGTAGTTTATATACTTGATGTGTTTCTAATAAACGAAAAGGATAATAAATAAAATATTGACAAAATAAAAGAGTTTAATTGAGTTTAATTTTAAATTTCTCTAAAACATTATTTTTAAAAAAATAATTGGCGAAAATGATTAGCAATTTAGTAATAAATTCAATGACTTTTTAAATTATATGACAATTTGTGATATCTCTTCTTTTTTTTACAAAATTACAACTCAGTTATTAATAACAGCTTTATCGCAATAACTTTGAAACTTTTAGTTATGTTAGTTATACCCTGCAGGAAATGTCAAGAGTGAAACTGTACTGACTTACTATTGACACAGTCACCAGTACTAGTGAAATTTAACAAGTGCGTGCCATTAAAAATCAACTACTGTCATTGGTACTATTGACTAGGTAGTTCTTTTGGGACCTATGTAGACATTGGAACCAGTGATTCACTAGTACATTTTAGTAATTCTGGTCTACACTTTTGATACTTTTTACTAGCAAAATAAGAACTATTGACACTTTGTTGACAATATCACCAAATAGTCACCACAATAGTCGACAAAAGTGGTGACTTGGAGACATATGACCTAAGGCTTCCTGCAGAATATGTACAAGAAAACATGGTTTCGTTTGTTTTTTTATTCCATACTCGTATATACATACATACATACATATGTACATATGTATGTACGTAGATCAAATCATCAAAGCGTATGATTATTTGTTAACATTTCATTTACAAACATTTTAGTTCTTTGCGCTGCATTGTTTTTTGTTCAACCTTTTGGTTAAGTTTATTTATAAAAGCAGTGCTCATTTTCAGTTAGCTTGTCTGTCAGGTTGTCATTCTATGTATATTTCCCATTTTCTTTGGCTGCCATTGTGTGGATTATTAATGATTTTCAATTGAAATGCAAATCTGCCACTGCACAATGATGATTGTATTTGTGTATTTTGTGAAATGGAAAAGAAAATAGTTGGTACATTTATTATGCAACTACTTAATACGTTACGTTCTTGTGTATAGCGGTTTGCATAAGTATAAAATTTGTGGAGTATTGAGTGACATTTAGAAAAAAAGTTAACAATTTTCATAAAAATTTAAAGTTTTAAAGTTATATGCGCGCCAAAAAATCTGAGCCTTAAAGTTGGTAACTAATTCAAAATATAGACGATTACAAGAAGCAGTCTTTTAAGTTATTGCGGTAGGATTAACAATAGTCAAACGAAGAAGACAGTTTATTTTTGTTTAGTTTTTTAAGGCATCAGTAATACCAAAATTTAACAAACGCAAAAAAACAAAAATACTAATTTTGACAATATTTAACGACGATTTTTGGATTTGATAAGGTAAGGGTATAGAATAATTTCCATACCTTAACCAGTATAATTAATCTAATTAATAAATCTTTTAAATTTAGTTCAAAATTAACGATAAGCCGGACTTTATTTTGCATAACAATGTTAGGTATCAAATCGTGATTATAGCCACCAACATAAATTACAAGAGCTTAAGTTTAAAGGCATTTACTGTGTAATTATTATTTATGACCCAAATACAACTTCCTCTTAGGTTTTCATATTAATAGAACTCGAGAACAATAGGTTAAAGCAAAAATTGATATAAGTTTGTCCGTTTTTTATGCCACAGAAATGCCTAAGCGACTAAACTGACTTTTATGAAAGTTGGAACGTAGATATTTATCGAATGATATGACAGGAGTATTTCGTATTTTCAATGGAAATTTCATCTTTCCTTTTAAACCAAATAGTTCTTATCGTACACCGTGATAACTGTTATATTCTCTAAGCCTCCAAATTGTGTGTGGATTACAACTTTATCAATGTGTATAGTTAGGATTGGAATGCTTTAAAAGCCAAAAGATAGTGGATTTTGTGACATTTTAGGGAAAATCACTTTTACATTTATTGTTTTTGTTTTAGAAAAACTTAAAGAGGACCGGCTGATTGCTTGCGATATTTACAAATGCAATATGCTGCTTGGAATATCTGAGGAACCATAACAGTCATTATTTTCGAATTTCAGGCAAGAAGCGGATGAGACCAGTTTAGGAGATATATCTCACCCACATGGAGAAAATTCAGTGACTGACTTAAGTTACGCTCACATTTGTCAAATATTTGCCCAAAAAAACGTAACCACTATTTTTTATTAAAAATTATTGACGTTGTTTGCCCTTAAAAGAGTTTTTATATAGCGCACATGGTTAAATATGTCAAATTTTTAACAGCCTGAAACATGAAATATACTATTTAGTGGTTTCAGTTCTTTGGGAAAATATGTAACTGTAGCTCTCCACTGACCTGTAGATCCATATAATAAGAAACATTTTTGGGGATATTTTGACAGGAGTAGCATGTTGAAGGAAGTATAGTTTCCTAACTTAGATGAAGCCACTTCTATTTTGGTTGAAGCGTCAGTAAAATATTAATTGTACTAAACTTTAATGACTTTAAATAGTATTATGACGCTAGAAAAAAAAAATAGTCCCACATTTATATTTAAATATACCGATTTACCAAAAATTGCTTTTTAAGTCAACTTAGCAAATTTTATTTTTCTGCTTATCCAGGTTTTAGTTTTAAGTATAAATATTTTAAATGTAGTATTCAAAATTTAGGAGCAAATTTTATAATAAAGTTAGTAGAAGCTTAATATTGGCAAGTTTAGAATTTGTCTTAGCTTTCATAAACGGTAATGCTTATGCTTATAAAATCATTTAAAACATAGCTTTAAGGCTCTAGTTAGCTTTTTTAAATTTTGCTAAAAGTTTCACTGCTATTCGTGCCAAGCATATGAACTGCCGATTGCACCGAGGACTAGGTGCTATAAATTAATTTATGACCCAAAACAAATATTTTTCAATCAATGTCGAAATATTTTAAATCCCGCTTTTCAGAAACACTTAAATTACACTTTCATTTACTATTGATATTTCGTTGAGTGCAAAAATAACTTTTCCCCGAATTTCAAAAAGCAACAAAAATGCATTCACATAAATTATGTTTTAACATTTGTTTGCTATATGTTCGTGCAATAATAAACAAGAAATGAGTGAAAAAAAAGAGCTGAAATGAGAAAATCCAAAATGAAATGGTCAGATATCTCCAATGAAACATTCATCAAGTAAAAACCAACCACTACTTTGCTTTTAAAATCGTAAAATTTACATACTGGAACAAGTATTATTAAAAGGGAATATCGAACAAACGAACACAATAATTGAAAAAGAAATGAAACACTCTTTTAGATTTAGATATAAACACACATACACATATATACATGCAAATTTTGGGAAAACAAATCACTTGGCGAAATTAATTGAGAGAATGAGGGCACTGCAAAAAATGCTTACAACAGCAGAGTGTATTTTGTGAACATGTTAAATCATGCATAGTTTAAGTATATTTTCCTATAATCTCCTAATAATGCACGTTCGGGGAATTAAAACATCTGCTATTAATAAAACGTAGATGGTTAAAAATTTTGCTTTTAAAGCATTAGAACATTTTTATTAATTTTACATATTTAACCTGAAGATTCTAAAAATTTCACTTAAATCACTTGGACTTGCAATATAAAACAATTATTTTTATACAAATTGATAATCGCTGTTCACATGTCATATGTAGTTTTCATGTTGTCGTTGTGTTTGTCATTTTCAACACAATTCATCTTTATTAATGTTGCTGTGGGATGAAAAGTGTATTTAATTGTCGAAAATGGCATGTTGTTCAAAAATATAACAAAGAACAATACAATTGATAAATAACTTGGCACAAGTCAAATTGACAAAGATTATGACGATGATTTCGTCTGCAGATGTGAATGATGATGATATTGAATAAACTCATAAAACAGTTACAGAAAAACAAAAAATACAGTAACGCGCAATTTATTAGCAGTAAACCCTTTTTCATATCTTTTTTTTTTTTTGATTTTAGAAGAAACTCCTTAGATTGTGTTCGGGTTTTATTCATTTATTAAAGAGTTATGGTACATATGGTTATATAGTTTGTGATATACATTTGTATGTATGTATACATGTCGTGATTTGTTTGGTAAAATGGCTTTTTAAAGTATAAATTTTATTTTCAATGATTTTTATGAGGAATATAAAACAAAAACAAAGATTTAACAATTGCCCAATTTATTCGCAAATGGCATTATATCATTTGAACTGCATCCTTAAGTTTTTTAAAAATATCGCGCTAATTTACCAACATATTTCTGGTTTCAACCAATAGCCATTTTACCGACAATGTTTGGTGCTCTTCTAAGAATATGCACAATCCATAGCTATATTAGGCTGCGCATTTAATTCCCATGGGCCCAAATATAAATAAGAAAGCTAAGACTAAGAAAGCGATTGACATAAATTCTCTGATGTTTATATATTTAGATATGGCATTTTAGGAATTAGTACTTAATTTTTATATATTATTATTTAATATTATATATCTGTCCAATCCAGGGCACCAATTCTATTAATTGTAAAAACCGATTTTACTGTTTTATATATTTAAAATACTATTGAAAAATCTACCTGTGGTTTCATGACAAATTAAAATTTGTATTCTTATGTAAAATTTGGCATACATATATGTATGTTTCCCTGCATTTAACCGCTACAGTCATACGGACATTAGCTATAGAACGTAAGATTAGTTCATCGGTTTGGTTTTTTATGATTGTTGATTTTTAAAAGCTTTTAAAGTAAACTTCATAGTTTATCTATCCGAAACTATGTTTTTCATAAAAACACTGTTTTCTGTAGTACAATGTTCATCTTGGTTTACATTTTTAAAAAGTTTCAAGAGCCATAAATATATTTTATTTAAAATTTAAGTCCTCACCACTAATAATATTAAGAACTATTTCTATAATGTTTTTATACCCTTCACCACAGGTGACAAGGGTATATATAAATTGTCATTCCATTTGTAATTTCTACAATATTCATTTGCGACCCCATAAAGTATATATATTCTGGGCCTTATAAACATGGAAATCGCTTTAGCCATGTCCATCTTGTCGTCTGCTGAAATTAACTTTTCTCAGCCCCCTGATGTCCTACGGACCCGTTAGTGGTATCAAACAATCAGAAATTTCCTCGAGAGTTTTGCTATTGAAAAATAACCAAAATCCGTCAAATAACGAGATATCAACAAGTTTTTTTTTACACAAAAGTTTAAATATTTGTGTGTAAGACATGCCTTTTGGAAAATTTGAAAAAAATTTATTAATTGGCCCAGAGTCAGCAAAGATATGGGCGAAAACCTATATGGACTAAAATTAATATCATAAAAAATCAAGTTTTCTAAGCCTTTAAATATATTTCGGACATATAAATACATACATAAATACACGTAGTGAAGGGTATATAAGACTTGGCACGGCCGAATATAACGATTTTACTTGTTACTATCTCTCTATTATGTTAAGTTCTGTGGATAAATAAATTTAAAAAAAAAAAAATATATATATATATATATATATATATACATATATACATATGTATATGTATATGTATGTATGTATTAACATGTCCGAAAGATATTTAAAGTCTTAGAAAACTTAATTTTTTTATGATATTAATTTAGTCCATATAGGTTTTTCGCCCAGATCTTTGCTGATTTTGGGCCAATTAGTCATTTTTTTCCAAAAGGCATTATAATTTTTGTGTAAAAAAAATTTTGCTTATATCTCGTAAATTTTCAATAGCGAAAATCTCGGGGAAATTTCTGAATGTTTGATGCCAGTTGTTGGTCCGTACGACATCGGGGGGCTGAGAAAAGTTGTTTTCAACAAACGGATATTGCTAAATTGACTTCCGTATTTATGAGGATTTAGAATATATGTATATAATTGATGGGGTCGCAAATGAATATTTTAAAAATTACAACTGGAATGATAAACTTACATATTTATACCCTTGTCACCTGTGGTAAAGGGTATAATAAAAAATAAACTAATAAGAGTTAAACAATTACTTAAAAATACTACAAAACTTTTAAAAATTGATATTAAAATGCACCGTACTGTTACTCCATGTATGTAAGTACATATGATAAAGAAGTATAAAAGTTAGAGTAGGTCAATCGCAATCAAAAAATAACCTACACAACAAAATTCAATTTTTTTCTATATCAGTCAGCAAAAGTTTGATAGTCATATTTATAAACATTTTACGAATATATGTTAAATATTTGAAAACAAAAATGTTAAAATTATTTATGAAAAACTAGAATGGACCCGGTCTGATTCGCTATATGGTTACCAAAAGTTTCCCGTTTTCTACCACGTAAATTTTATTTAAATCGGATCAGTTCTTACGAATTTACTCTTTTTCCCGTTTTTCCCCGTTTTTATCATTATAACGTATAGGAATTTCAGAGAATTTCAAAAAAGTACCGAAAACGTATTCTTTATATTTAGAGAAGTGACGAACATAGTTTAAATTATGTCTCTATGTTTATTGGTTTATAAGTTTAAGGGCCCCAAAAAAATGCCAAAATATAATTTTTACCCCCTCCCTTTTCTCCTTCTAGGTACCACAATTTTAAAGAAGTGCCAGACACCTATCCGCTTATTTTTGGAGTAGAATACCATGATTTATAAATTTTGTTTGTATCTTGTCTAGTTTAGCAGATATAAGGTTACCGATTTTTCTCGATTTTACCCTTTTTTACCCCCTAAATATTTGAATTTCAAAAAATCCCTTCTTAGTGGATCTATACAACGTGAGAGTAACCCACAGTCCGAATTTCAATCAGTCAGTCATGTTACTATTTTATATATATAGATTTAAATTCATTCGTGCGGCCCTAATATCCAATACCCTTCATCTCAATATAAAAAGTTATTTGTACTAAGTCTTTATTGCAATTCTGATCCAAATTCAAATCCATTAAGAGTTAATTTTGTATAAATTTGTAAAGACGTCTCAGCCTCTTTGTGGTAAATTTTGTCTTGATTTGATTCAATGTTGATAGATGAGCGTTTTCAAGTCGTTTTATATTTTCTTGCTTTTTTAATTTTTAAATGAATAAAGTTTGCGTTTCAGTTTGTTGAAAAATTTTTCTGACTGAAACTAATTATTGAAACGCCTTAACCTAAAAACTCAATCAATAATAAGAAATTATCATAATATAAAGCGTCAGCATTTCTTTATCTTTATTTTTATGCAACTAAGCATTTTTAATGTCCCATTTGGCCGGTTTTATTTAAAATTTATGTCAACATTTTAAGCCGATCGGTACAATTAAAAAAGATTGTGACACCATTTATTTTCCGCCTCTATAGACAACAGCTCGAACGAATAGTACTCGGTTCTTCTATGGATGTGTAGGGTATAAAAAACTGTAAAAGCCTTTATTAATGTTTCAGTTGTTTGCTAAAGGTAAATGAAGTTTTTTCCTCTATTTTATGACGTTTTATGTATTTTTGAAACTCAACACGTTTGTAAGTTTGATTTTTTTCCCTCATGTTCACAATCCTTTCAAATACAGCCATTTTTCAGTGCATTGTGAACAAAAGCGGCTTCAATTCATCATAATCAATATACCTGAAAGTTCTTAAATGCTTTTTATGTTTTTTTTTTTTAAACTTTGGTGAATATTTTTATGACTAAGTTTTATGAATGTGTATGTATATTATATATGTACGAGTAGTACCTTAAAGTTTTATTAAATTGAATATATTAACCGGGGACTATTAAGTTTTATAAGTGAAAAATTATCATCACACTTAAATGCAAAAAGGAATTTATTTAAGGACTTTTAGATTTGGTTAAAAATCTTTTTTTTTGTTAGCATTTTTAATATACTTTTTCATACATATGTACGTACATTTGTATGTATATGTAAATTTGTCATGCCGTTATTTAGCTTTTATAAATTTTTATTCTTGTTTATATATTAGAATATTTAGTAAATTTGTCATTTTGTTTGTAATTAAGAAACCACAAAAACTTCTAATGACAGCCTCTGCAATTTAAATGTAAGTGCCAGTGGTTACATGAAAATATATATAAGTATATATAATGCATTATGACTTTCGATGAGAAGTATTAAAAGTCGTACCATCTAAAGATAGTGATGACTTGTTAACATTTGAATTCTTAGGGATATCTGAAGCCTGTTACATAATTCTTAACACCAACATATAGCCGTATAACATAATTGTGTTATTTCTTTATTGGTCCAATAGAACTTTCAAGGGAATTGCAAGCGGCTGTTCTTAATAACAATTAAAACAAGGAAACTTTCCGGAAAAAATATAGAACTTTAAAATGTAACAGTTTAAATAATTTTAGTCTTTTAAATCAATCATTTATAATTTTTTTTCTCATATAAATATATGCGTACACACGCAGCCCATTCAGTTTTTCTATTTTGCTAACATGTTTCAACCATATAAAGATAAGCTACAAATAATAACAACACAACTAACCATTATTTTTTCCATTTACCACTATCAGAGGTTGTGCGTCATTATCGTAAGTAAAATTCTCTTAATTTTCTTCAATTTTATATTCTCAACGTGCCTCATAGCGAGGTGTGCACTATATATTTACATAAATTAACGGATATGGGCACTTGTGCTGCCGTTTAATGTAATACACACCTGAGAACATGCCATTTCCGTTTCCGCACTGGAGCTATTAACAAACGGAACAATTGTACTCAGATACAGCACTTTGCCACAAGCGTGTATAAACGAAAGAAAGGAAGGTAATGTTGGCATAAAAAGAAGAGCTGCAAAGAAAATTAAATCCAAATAAGGGTTTAAGAAAACGTAACAGAAAACAAGAAAAATCTCAAAATGAGTTATAAAATTCGAATAGGTTTTTAGGGTGATATTAGTACGTGGATCAATTGACAAAACTAGAAATTATAATAATAATTCGATTAAATTTCGATAACAAAACTTTATTAAAAAAGTTACGTTTTATATAAACCGTATGGTTAATTTTAGAAATTTATTTGAAAATTTGGATACAGAAACATTTTTACGTATATGTAGGTAGGGAAGCTGTGATAAAATCGAGTGTGTCCCCCATATTTTTATACCCTTTACACATGTGGCAAGGGTATATATGCATATACACGCAAAGAAAAAACATAAATGAATATGGTCACGGT
>NDXZ01025405.1:0-16105 GCA_003055125.1 Paykullia maculata | reverse complement strand
CACATCACGCATTATTTTTACAAAACTATCAACAGAAAAACAAAAACTTTAGTAAATAGCATCATAAACAAACATAAAAGATGATTAGTTGTCACATCATCATAGTTATCGCTTATTTATTAAAATATATTTATTTTTAAATTAATGATAAACTTAAATTTCTTCTATTTCTGTACATTAAATATCAAAAGAATAATGTAAATGCATTAAAATATTTTAAATTTTACTCTTATTCTATAAAAAAGAAAATCAAATATATTTTTTTTAAGGAATTTAAAAAAAAACAATAATTTGCCATTTTTTTGTTGTTTTTTTTTTGTTAAATAAAACGCGTATTGAAACTCAATACAATCAATTAAGTGACCAGAACACAACACAAACGTTTAAATAATATATAAAATATTAACAAAAAGAAAATTATATGTGTACATACATACATACATACATATGGATGGATGCATGTCAAAATTTGCAAATTTTAAATAAAACCTACCTAATTATGTAAGTGAAATTGAATTTTTAAACAAAGAGAAAAACAAAACACACATATTGCAAAAAATTGTAAATTTATAGAAAAAAAGAGTACAGAAAAAATTTTAAATATGCAAATACATGTGTACATATATATCTGCAGCATTTTTTTTTTATAAAAAATATTTATTTACATATTATATATACATACATATACTATATGTATAAATAAATAAATAATAAAACGTTTTTAAAGATAAATACATGTAACAAATGAAAAAGCAGAAAGCAACTATATTTTACAAACATACTTACACATATATTTACGTACACTTAGTTATGTAGAATTTTCAATAAATTTAAGTGATTTTTAGTATTAAGTCAGTGAATGTTACATATTAAAGAAATCGTCAACAATGAAAATAAATGAAAGAAATATATGTATAACAAATAAAAAAAGAAATTAAACACAAAACCTTATTTTGTTTTTTATTTAATAATAAAAAATTATCCATGTCCTGTTAGAAATAAAAATTTTGGGTAGAAATTTAAAATTTTCGAATTAGATTTACATATGCATACATACTTATATGTACATACATTTACCCAACATACCATACAGCAATCAAACTTTAATTTAACTTGAAAATAAGCTTATAAAAATAGTAAATTATAAGCTTTTCTTAATATCGTTTATAATAATGTTTATAACATGTGAATTCACAAGCAGTTTTCAACAATGCTTGAGAAACCCTTATTAAATACAATAGTTTCTAAAGAAAACAACATATATTGAACAACAAAATATGTATGTCAATTGAAAAAAAAAATCGAATTTAAATTGGAAAATCAAATCAAAAGCAGCACAACGGTATCCTATAAAAAGTGGTTTTGAAAGCAGAATAAATGGTTTTGCATTCCCCTTTTTCAGGAAAAAAAAATAGCAAAAAAAATTGTTGGAGAATGCTAAAGTATTGTTTTAACTTTCTTTCGTAAGCTTATTCTACAATTACATGAATAAGCTTATAGTAAGCTTGCACATATAATATTTTCACAAGGGTTCCGTTTTGATTTTTCTACAATTGTTACACAATTGTTTTTCAACAAATTCTCAAGCGTTTTTCAAGCTTAAGGCTTGTGTTGGTAAGCTTATTATAATATTTTTCTCAAGTCATTTGGTATGTTGGGTAATAAGAAAGAAAAGAACATTTTTATGTACATATGTATGTATGTATGTACAACAAAAATTTTTAATACTGAAAATGGGCAAAATCGGCCCAAGAGAATGTGATAGCGTATGTATATTTTTTTGGGTGCAAAAAAATGTTTCGTAAATCGATTAAAAAAAGCAAAATCTAGAAAAAAATGGCAATCTCTTTATTTAAACATTTAAAACCTAAAAAAAATGCTTGTTCGATGTTTCCGAATATTGCCTAATGACAAAACAAAATTATCCCGCCTGCTTTACGCCCACCTTCCATATAAGGCATACATATTCCTTATTTTGTATATTTTCTGAATTATAAAATTTTTAAATTTTTTATTGCACTCAATGGTTCTTCTCACCAGAGGTGCCAAGGGTATATATAGGTTTGTCATTTCGTTGGTAATTTCTACAATATTCATTTGCGACCCAATAAAGTAAATATATTCTGAATCCTTATAGATAGGAAAATCGATTTAGCCATGTCCGTCTGTTGAAATCAAGTTTTCTTAGCCCCACGATGTTATACAGACGCGTTAGTAGTATCAAACAATCAGAAATTCTCCTGAGATGTTTGCTATAGAAATCCAGTAAAATCGCTTAATATCTGACCGAGATATAAACCTAAAAAGTATATATTTTTTTTAAAAACAATTATATTTGTGTGCCTTTTGGCGAATTTTGAAAGAAAAAATTTTTCGAGATATAAGCCCAAAAAAAAAATGAGATATAAGCAAAACAAAAAAATTTTTTTACACAAAAATTATTATATTTGTGTGTAAGACATGCCTGTTTGGGAAATTGGAAAAAAATACTTACCAATTGGCCCAGAATCAGCAAAGATATGGGCGAAAAACCTCTATTGACTAAAATGATTATCATTAAAAAATTAAATTTTCTAAGACTTTAAGTACCTTTCGGACATGTAAATACATACATAAGTATACATATACACACATAGATAAATACATAAATACACGTAGTGAAAAGTATATAAGATTCGGCACAGCCGAATATAGCACTCTTATGCCCCTATTACGGTTTACAACTCAACTATACTTCAGTTGAAATTTTTCAATTTGGTATTATGGATAACAACTTGTGCTTGTGAGGTTGACAAAAACATAAACAAATTACAACTCATAACTAACAGTTGTTTTATTAACAAAATGTTGAAAGCAGTTACTTAAGATTTTTGCTTTTTTTTCGTCACAATAGCATCAGCTATTTATTCAACTGTCAAATCGCCACATCTAAGACTGACAACATCAATAGAATTTCAACTGGAATAAGTTGTAATTCGTAATACCGAAAAGAGTGAAGTTGTTTTAAAGTTGGGTTGTTTAACTGAGTTGAGTTGTAAACCATAATAGGGACATTACTTGTTAAATTAAGAGGCAAACAAATTTCCCGTATAGTTTGTACTGAAAAATATTAGTACTATAATGCACAATATTGGTTGTGGATGTACAAAATTTGGTACCGCGCTGTGTCCTTGTTTTTTATTCGAGGCATCCAATAGAAAACGAACGGATTATTGCCAGCAACTAATTTGACAACACTTTGCAGTTATTTTCAAATGTTTTACTTGTCGTTAAATACAAGGCATAAAAAACATACAAGTTAATGTCGCATTAATAAATTGTTATCGATAACGATTACGCTACATACGCCGACGACTAACACCATTAAAAGCATTATTTTTCCACCTTAAATATATATAAAATTTATTAGAATTGTTCTTTTCCCCCAAATGCCTTCCTATTTTTTTTATTATATACATATATATATATATATATATTTATTTTAATTAAAACAATTGTTTATTAGTGCAAAGATAATTATAAGACTTTATTTCTATTCCTATCATACATATGCAAAAACACAAAAAAAAAGTTTAATTTAAAATAGGTTGTTCATTTTTAAATTCGTTAAATGCACATTTGTATAAAATTAAAATTAAAAAACTAAAAAAAAGCAGTTCGTACTTCTAGATTTTTATTCTAGTTATACAATATATTGTAAAAACTATACTTAATAATTACTAAATTTGAATTCATAGTTCATATCGAATGATAGAAGAAACATTTTTAAAAACATGTTTTATTAAATTTACTTATGATTGTTAAGAAAAAAAAATGGTATTAAACTGATAGTTTTCTAATTCAGTTACGTTTACACTTTGTGTAAGTAAAAAATATTAAATTAAATTTTAAAGTATTCAAAAACTTATACGAACAATAATAGAAACATGATATTAATGAAATTAAAAATGAATTCATGTTTCTGGTCTTCGATTAATGTAAAATAATAAGAAAAATAAGATTTTTAACTATAGGTACATAGCTTTTAGTAACGATTACGACGACCACCACCACCACCACCATACCCACCACCACCATACCCACCGCCACCGCCACCACCACTATAACCACCGCCACCATAACCACCTCTCATATTTTTACACTTTTTCATTTCATCATTTTTTCTTTCCTTCATTTTGCCAAAACGTTCGGACATCTCATACAACTCATTTGGCACGTGCTGATTAGCCTCTTTAAGTATGGTTATTAGTTCGGATGCCATACCCCAATCAGAACGTGTTATGTAACTGATTGAGGTACCACTGCGACCAGCGCGTCCGGTACGTCCAACACGATGAACATATTCTTCAATATTGCGCGGAAAATCAAAATTTATAACGTGACTGACAAAAAGAGTGTAATAAATTAAAATTTTTATTAAATTTATTTACATTCAAAGTTAAAAAAGAAACTTACGTTACATCCTCTATATCAAGGCCTCGTGAAGCCACATCAGTAGCTATAAGTATCCTTACTTCACCTGAAGTTATATCGGCGATAGCTCGCTCACGATCAGACTGAAATTTTATAGAAATTAATTGAAATACACCAGAAACAGCTCACAACGAGAAATTATATAAAAAAAATTATCAATTTAGAAAGAAAATATGTATATCGATAGCCAAGGAACAGAAAAAGACCCGATTAGCCTTCAGATATAATCACAATGACGCCTTAGTGGGTAAATTATGTTTGTTATAAACACCAAAATCAGTACTACCAGTCAGGCGATTTTTTTGGAATATGCTTATATTGATATCATCTCTTACCTGTTCACGAGATCCATGTATACAGTCACACAAGAAACCATCTAAACACAAGTCACTAGATAAATCAGTGACACGCACTTTCTTTCCACAGAAAACGATAATTTTATCATGTGGTTTCATGTTCTTAATGAATTGTTTCACCTAAAATTTGTAGTATTTTTTAAATTTAGTACATAGAATAAAATAAGAGCGTACAAATTTGCATTACCATATAGTATTTGTCTTGTTCATCTACTATTTCAATTATTTGTTCCACCGTATGTGTGGCTGCCAAATCTAATGAACCCACACACACTTGTATGGGGTTATTCATATAGCTTTGTGCCAAACGTCTTACGCCGGTCGGCCAAGTAGCGCTAGTCATAACCGTTTGACGATCTGGACGTATGTCTAATAAGACCTTACGAATTTGTGGCTCAAAACCCATATCTAACATACGATCGGCTTCATCCAATACTAAATACGTAATGGTGCTAAGATCAATGACTTTGGCTTGTATAAGATCATTTAGACGACCAGGGGTACAAATGATAATTTCAGCACCACATTCAACACAGCTGATTTGATCACGCCGACTACCACCACCATACACACAAACGCTGTTGTAAGAAAGTAAAATGATTAATATGGTAGGATTATTTACCCGTAGACAGAATACTTACGCTTTCATGCCTCTAAACTGATATTTATTGACCTCTTTTTCAATTTGTAACGCCAATTCACGCGTTGGTGCCATAATCAAAACATTTGGGCCTCCTCTTTCTGAACGTGGTATACTTTGATATTCAGTATGTATCATGGCGGGAAGAAGAAATCCCAGGGTTTTACCAGTACCAGTTTGAGCAATACCAATCAGGTCTTCGCCTTTTAATAGAATAGGCCAACATTGGGCCTGTATTGGTGATGGCTTTTCAAAACCTTGTTTTTTAATTTCAGACAACAAATCTGGGTATGCCGCAAAACATTGTTCAAATTTCCATACTGGATTTGGTATTTTTTCACATACTGAATTTGGAGCTCTTTCATCGTCGTTATCCTTTACTGTTACAACTCTATCCACAGTTGTATTATTGTTATCCATTAGTATCTGTGCAACTTCGTCGTTAGACAGAGAAGCTACTTTAGGATCTTCCTTATAAAAGTTCTTCGTTAGTGGTGGACACATGGCCCAACGTTTTTTTCGGGCAACTAAGGCTTTTTCATTTAGTGCGGACCAGTCAATTATACCGTTGTCTTCATTGTTCTCTTCTTGATAGCTCGATCCACCACCTCCACCGTTATAAAAATCGTCAGAAGTGCGATAACTTCCAGCACTTTTCCCTTCATCTTTAGGCTCATTATAGCGGCTTTTATATGAACTTCCTGCTCTATCGCTGTCACCATAGCCCCGACCTCCACCACCGCCGCGTTTATCAGATTTCTCAATTTGATCTCTTATGCTATTTAATGCGCTTTGCACATCGCTCTCACAGTTACCAGAAACAGTGACGGTTCCACTTCCCTTATCAAGTTCAACACGCACATTATAATCCGTTTGTAAGCGTTGAATATTTGATCCTCCTCTGCCAATAATCATGCCAATGCAATCACTACGTACATCAATAGTGTCTTTAAACTGATAATTTCGTGCGGAACTATCATTCCTACCTCCACCACCTCTACGTCTGTCAAACCCTTCACGACCGCCTGAGTACGATGGACCGCTTCTTTGTTCAACGCTACGGTTTTGTTCATATGTGTTAACAGTATTACCATCATCACCATCACTTTCCCAATCAGACATCTTAACAACAATTTTTCTCTAAATTTATTTTATTTAAAAATTTTCTTTTAACAAGATTCTCGTGTTAAACAATCGTAAGTAAAATCACAAACTATTAGTTTGTGGTGAGAAATTAAGAACTGCACCAGAGATGGGAAAGTTATTACAATAGTACTTATATAATACTTCCAATTATGGTGTAACTAAATTATAAAATGATGACTGATTTTCGCAAAGAATTTTTTTGTTTTCATTTTGTATATGTGTATGAAGTACTAGCTGACCCGGCAAACGTCGTTTTGCCAAATATATGATTTTTTTCTTAATTAGGAGCAATAGGACCTAATTTTGCGTTTCTAGATTCATAAACTCAAAATATGTAAAAAAGTACCCTAAAAGTTATATAGTACATTTTTGCCCCCTAAAACATTTTTTATCCTAATTAGGAGCGATATGCCCTAATTTTGCGTTATAAACTCATAAACTCAAAAAATGTTTAAAAAAGTACCCTAAAAGGAAAAAAAGTACTTTTTCGCCCACTGTTAACCCGAATTTTCCCCTTTCTCTAAACCAGTATTATTATTGTTAAAATTTTAATTTGTTATACTATTTTTTATGTTTAAAGGAATCCGTGTTTCATATATCACCCAAATTGGAATAGTAATTTACTATTAAACGCATTTTCTCGGTTTTCCCCCTTCTTGGTACTTTTTTAGTTCCCGTTCTAGTGTCTAAATTTTTTCTCAAATAGCTGTCTAAAAAGTAGTAGAAGCTTAAGTGAAGCTATTCACGAATTCTATAAAATTTCAAAAAAAAAAATTTTTTTAATGTATTATATTAGAATAAGTACGATTTTTATCCCGAAGTTGTAATATCCAAAAAGTAAAATAACGCATTCATATTTTTTGGAGATGTGGTTAAGAAGTTCAAGGGGCCCCAAAGAAGTACTAATATATAATTTTTACCCAATTTTACCTCCCTAGGCAAAAAATTTGAAAAATGTACCAAAAGTACTTTTCCGCTTATTTTTCTTGTTTGGTTTAAATGATAGAAGGATAGCGATTGTTCCCTTTGTTTACCCTTTTATACACCCTAAATATTTGAATATCCAAAAATTCCTTCTTAATGGATCTATACAACGGGAGAGGAGCCCAAAGTCAAAATTTTATGTTCCTTGTTCATGCGTTTGGGCTGTACGATGATGAATTAGTTAGTTAGTCAATTATTAACGTTTCTCTTTTGAACATTTGTATGAAAAGTGGGCATGGCATTCAAAATTTTCCAAACATTGTTAGCCTTTTGTTTTGCTGAGACTATCAGTAACATGCTGTAAAAATTTCAAAAAAACTGGTCCAACAGTGTGGCCAGCTGTAATATACAAACATACATAAATATATTTTTCATCTTTATATAGATGTATATGTTTATATATAAGTATATTAGGGGAATTATATTTTACTGCGTTTCGTTGAGTAATTAAATAGCGGCAACTTTTTCCATTTTGCTTATTTCATAGAATTAGCAAAAGCTAAAATACATAAAACCATTTTGGCAGTTTTTTTTTATTAACTTTGAAGATTAAGCTAAGAAGATCTGACAGCACTATTCGCTATCAACCAGCTACCAATTACTTACAGACGAATCACTTAAATAGATATTTTGTATTCAGTAGTCGTCCAAATAAATTATTAGTGATTTTTTGTGTGACAGAAAAGTGAACGATTTTTGTCTGAATATTTCGGTTTATTTAAATCAGAGAATACAATTTAAATTGTATAATTGTTATAAATAGTTACTACAATAGCATATTATTTTTGAAGTAAATATTATATGTAGAATTTACCTAAATGTAAGTTTATGGTAGTTGTATCAAGTGTAAGTTTCTGCTGGAATAAAAATTACGGCATAAGAGGATAAAATATTTTTTCTTTTGTGTGCTTAAAAGAAAAGAGAAAAAAGAACACAACAAAGCAATGACAAGAAGTAAATTAAACAGAACGAATTGTGTATAGAAGGGATGAACCGACAATAATGTAAAAAGCCGAATAAAATGTCAATATTCGGTAGTATAGTTTAAAATCATTAATTAGAAATTATATTTGAACAAATTTCGTTTTATTCAGTTTGGTGAAATTTGGGAATTTTTTTTTAGTTTTATATATCAACAAATATGAACAGTGCCGTAAAAAGTGAAGTTTGTTAAATATTGAAGTAATTTTTTAGTTCTTGTGTTGCCATTGTGAAGTTTTATCTCTTCATATATTTAAAAAAAAATTCCATGATTTTCTGTTTATGGAGAATATTAAAAAATTAAAAACTTTTTGCTATAACAAATGTAATTAATTATATTTTTTATAAATTGTAAAGAATTTTTTTATGCATAATTCATTTTCCAATTTTTATTAAAATTAATTATACCTACCTATTTTATAATAAATTTATAAGTAATAATTTTATCATAGCTTTGAAAATTTTTTAAAATATTAAAGTTATCTTTAAAAAATAAGACTAAAAAATTGTAAGAGTTAAAAGCAAACTTCTTTTACAATAAGCACTCGAGGATTTCAGAAGTTTTAACATAACATCATCCTGCTCCCTTACGTACATATGTATATAATAGTCAAATATATATTTTTGTTTCAAACTCAAAGATTTTATTTATTTATTTACCTTATAAATGAACAGGTAAATGTAATAAAAGCTGGTCGAATATAAACTAAAACTCTGCTAACATTTTTCATATAAGTCAGACAATATAAAAAATGCTTTTAAATACTTTTAAAATGTAGCCTTATGACTTAGGTTTAGTTAAAAGTAAAAAAAAAACGGCAACTCTGATTAATTATAAAAAATAAGAGCTGCCAATTCTATATTTATATATTAATTTGTGGGAGTTTTGAAAGAATTTGGGTATTATTAATAATATAAAGAAGTATAAAAAGGACTAATGACAAGTTTGTTTGACAATACATAATTTTTTTCGCTAATCATTAGCTTTTACTTAAATATATTATGTTTCTTATCTGCAAAAATTAAAAAAAAAAAACAATTACAACAGAAATACTTTAAAACATGTAGTAACAATTGCCCCGCATGCACTTTTATCTGTTTTAAATGCCGGTTAGCATTGTAGACATTCATAATGTCAGTTTTCATGAACAATAAAGGTGAAAAACTCTATAAGCATCATTGTGTCAGTTTTCATGTGTGAGTTTTATGTGAACCATTTCAAAATTTCTGAAAACGACCAAAAGTAAACAAAAAACGGACATCACTTATCCAATATAAATAGTAATTTTAGGCTAATAGCTATAACTTGAGGTGGTTATAAGACGTTTTCTTAAATATCATACACTTCTACATCTCACAAAAATCCCTTTGAAATATCCCCCCAAAAGAAACAATCCCTATGCAGTGGCATCTCAGCTGAGACCGACGGGAAAATGAAAATGGCGTTCCTTTTGTTATCCGTGCAGTTGGGAAATGTTTTTTGAAATAGATTAATGCACTGCAAAGATACATTTTGTGTAAAAGAAATATAAAAAATTATAAAAAAAAATTGTATCTATAAATTCGTAAAATGTGCTTATTTATTACAGATTTTTTGGTATTTCGTTCTGGGGACGTGAAAAAATTTTTAACATGAATTAATAATTCAACAATAAAGATTGTGAACAAAAAATTACTCGTTTTTTGTGCAGAGAATTAGTAAAATAAGAAGGGTTGAATTATCGCGGATGGTTGATTGAATTTGTGTATAAGTTAAATTTATGTAAATATAAAGGAAACAAACGCATAGTTATCAACGACGGCGAATACAAGTTTTGCATACGATTTAAGCAAATACACAGTAGAAATAACCAACAACAGCAATAAAAGAGAAAAACAAAAAAGCACAGAAACAAATACACAATTTGGGCAAAATGCCTAGTGCCTCTTTTACATCATCTCGCTCCTATGTTAGGCGTTCCAGACGAAAGGGTGCCAATCGAATTGCATTACCAAATCGACCAACGGGTAAGACAATTTTTTTATTTTAATTAATTTGTTGCTTATGTTTGTTTTTGTGTGTGGAATATTATTAATTTTATTAGGAAACATTATGGATGCCATGCTTCAAAATTCAGCTTCAACATCAGCATCACAACTAAATGCAAACCTAATACAAAATCACACGGCCATGTCAACGTCAGCTTCGCAAACATCTACGACAGCCATAGCTTCCGCTTCCCCAGCATCTTTGGGAATAAATGCAGCTCCTTCGTCTTCAACGTCATCAACATCTTCTCCGTGCGTCTCGAGTAATGTTGGGGCTTTATTATCTCTTAAACAGTCTTTAGCAACGACTTCCTCAGCCGATATGTATGATGCATCTGGACCATCATGTTCAAAATCGCAGTCGGGTGCTTCATGTTCACATGCACCGCCCTCATCATCAACGTCATCGTCTTCAAACACAGCGCTAGCTCAATTGGGTTCAAGTTCAGCGAATGCATCAGTGTGTAGTCAAATAATATCTTTTAACAACCCCAGTTCTCCAGAATATATAGGAATGCACATAAACGATAACGAAGCAGGATCTTCAAGTGGTGGTAAGTTTAAAATTAAAAAGGTTGATGTAATTCCATAAATTTTTAATATTTATCTGTTTCTGTTTAACTTTAGCATTTTCTTCCTCATCAATAATGGGCAGCACTGGCAACCCTGTTGCGTCAACATCGCCATCAAACTCACCGTCTTCATCTTCTTGTGTCCATCAACCGCCATATGATTTACGAAGTAAATTGCCTGCAAGCAGCAATCACGAGCAATGGTCGACATCAGTTTTAACTACAAATGCATGTTCCTCTACGCCATCCTCTACAGCTGCATCGACCGCATCGGCCAATAATACGTCGTGCTCTGTGAGCATTTCAACAGGAGTAATTGTCGGACCGTCGTCAGGCTCAAATTTAAATAATACCCTTCAGGCGGGTCCATCATCATCTTCCTTAAATAACCAAGCATCATCAGCTGTTATACATGCACCCTGCACTAGTGCATCGTTTCCAGTAAATAATGCTCACACAACAGGTGCACCTCCAACACACCCGCCAACCGTACACAGTTCCATACCACAACAGCATTGCAGTGCTCTGCCTATAGGTGGCTCTGATACAAATAGTTTTATGTTACCAGCACGAAAGAGATCGAGGCGGCTGTATGCCATTAGTGTAGACACAGCTCTAATGTCACCACCTATCATGTCCAACATTTATAATGGTCCATCGGCGGCCCAATATCTTCAATACGAATTGCCCGATGAAGTTTTATTAGTGATATTTTCTTATTTATTAGAGCAGGATCTTTGTCGGTTGGCGCAAGTCTGCAAACGCTTCAATACAATCGCCAATGATACAGAGCTTTGGAGGCGCTTGTACCAATCGGTCTTTGAGTATGATTTGCCTCTTTTTAATCCAGAAATTTCCAAGTTTGTCTTTGAGAAACCTGAAGATTCGGAGTATGCCAATGCTTGGAAGGAGAGTTTTCGCCAACTGTACCGAGGTGTTCACGTAAGGCCTGAATATCAAAATAAAAAGAATCCCGGTCGCTCGATAGTCTTTTTTGATACAATTCAGGCCGCTTTGGACCATCCCGAGGAGAGAGCTGCTTCAGTAGGAGCAGCCTCTACCTCAAGTGCTGTGATCAATGCAGGTCTATCAAATCCCTCGGCTGGCGGAGCTAGTGTCAATGCCCTGTCTAACATGTACGAAGACGCTGTACCACCAATTGATCATCCGGGTCCCTTAATATTTCTACATGCTGGTCATTACAAAGGAGAATATCTCTTCATTGATTCGGATGTGGCGCTAATTGGTGCAGCTCCTGGTAATGTAGCTGAGGCAGTGGTACTGGAGCGTGAAGCTGGTTCCACAGTCATGTTTGTTGAGGGTGCCAAATACGCCTATGTTGGCTACTTGACACTCAAGTTCTCACCCGATGTCACTTCGACCGTCTCGCATCACAAACACTATTGCCTCGACATTGGTGAAAACTGTTCACCCACTGTGGACAATTGCATAATACGCAGCTCATCAGTGGTTGGTGCTGCAGTGTGTGTAGGTGGCGTAAACGCAAATCCAATTATACGTAATTGCGACATAAGCGATTGTGAGAATGTTGGTCTCTATGTCACCGATTATGCTCAGGGCACCTATGAACACAACGAAATTAGTCGTAACGCCTTGGCCGGCATCTGGGTAAAGAATTTCGCTAGTCCTATAATGCGTGAAAATCACATACATCATGGCAGGGATGTAGGCATTTTTACATTTGAAAATGGAATGGTAAGTGAATAGATTTTATTGGTAACAAATCTATATACTTATCTATTATGTACATATATAATTTTCAGGGTTACTTTGAAAAGAATGATATACACAACAATCGTATTGCCGGCTTTGAAGTTAAAGCGGGCGCTAATCCCACAGTGGTTAAGTGTGAAATACATCATGGTCAGACGGGCGGTATATATGTGCATGAAAATGGGTTGGGGCAATTTATTGAAAATCGCATACACTCCAACAATTTTGCAGGTACATCAATTAAGACTAACAAAAAAAGATTTTAAAGGAAAAAGTAAAACAATAAAATTATTCTGCTTTTCTTTCACAGGAGTTTGGATAACATCTAATAGTAATCCAACTATACGTAAGAATGAAATATACAATGGTCATCAGGGTGGTGTTTACATATTTGGCGAGGGACGTGGTCTTATCGAACACAATAATATTTATGGCAATGCATTGGCGGGTATACAAATACGCACAAATAGTGATCCCATTGTACGGCACAATAAAATCCATCATGGTCAGCATGGCGGTATTTATGTGCACGAAAAGGGCCAAGGTTTGATCGAAGAAAACGAAGTATACTCAAACACTTTGGCCGGCGTATGGATAACAACAGGTAGTACCCCAGTATTAAGGCGAAATCGTATACATTCCGGCAAACAGGTAAAAGAATAAAAACTTGAAAAAATTATTAAGAAAAAAAAAGTAAAGTTCAAAAATGTTCTTTCTAGGTTGGTGTGTATTTCTATGACAATGGCCATGGAAAACTGGAAGACAATGATATTTTTAATCATTTATATTCTGGCGTTCAAATACGAACTGGCAGTAATCCCGTCATACGGGGCAACAAAATTTGGGGTGGCCAAAACGGTGGCGTACTCGTTTATAATGGTGGCCTGGGCTTATTAGAACAAAACGAAATATTTGATAACGCAATGGCTGGTGTTTGGATTAAGACTGATTCAAATCCCACTTTAAAACGCAATAAAATCTATGATGGCCGTGATGGTGGTATTTGCATATTTAACGGTGGAAAGGGGATACTGGAAGAGAACGATATTTTTCGAAATACTCAGGCTGGCGTTTTAATATCTACTCAATCTCATCCGATTTTACGACGTAATCGTATTTACGATGGCCAAGCGGCAGGCGTTGAAATAACAAACAACGCCACTGCCACTTTAGAGTACAATCAAATATTCAAAAATAAATTTGGTGGTTTGTGTTTGGCTAGCGGTGTTCAGCCCATTACACGGGGCAACCAAATATTTAACAACGAAGATGAGGTAGAAAAGGCCGTTTCGGGCGGTCAATGCCTCTACAAAATTAGCAGTTATACATCATTTCCAATGCACGATTTCTATCGCTGTCAGACGTGTAACACGACCGATCGTAACGCAATCTGTGTTAATTGTATTAAAAACTGTCATGCAGGCCATGATGTCGAATTTATAAGACATGATCGGTAAGAACATTGAAAACTTAAATATCAAATCAACAAAAAATTGTGTCAAAACTAAAAATTAAAAAAAAAACTATAAATATTTTAATGCAATTAAATAATTATTAAGTGGAACCTTAAGAGCGTATAAATGCATAACATAAAAATCAATGACTTTTTCGAAACTGTCAATAAATATTAATTGTTATGAAAACTTGTGGGAATTCTTTTTTTTTTGTATAAAGAAAATACAACTGCATAATTAAGACAGCGCCAACATTTTACCATTTAAGCATCCAGAATATGTATACTTTATAGGGTCGCAAATCAATATTGTAAAAATTACAAAAGGAATAACAAACTTATATACATATAGCCTTGTCACCTCTGGTGAAGGGTATGAAAATAAATACATCTTTATTTAATATAAAAAAAATTATGCAAAATTTAAGATTTGGATTCTATTTATTTGATAAAAATACGATATTAAATTTCGATACAAAGAAAACTTTTTAAAATTCCAAATAGAAAAAAAAAATTATTTTTTTAATGTCATCTTTTAACTTATCTTCTTCCCATAGTTAATTTAGGCTTAAACTAAAAATATATTGAAAAATTTGATAATTTATTCATTAGACAAATTAACACAAAAATATTTTAAACTTTTTGACATTTTTATTTATGCTTTTAAAGAAAGTTAAATGGTTTTCAATATTTTCTATACATCTACTGATGTCCCGAATTTCAAACAAATCTGATCAGTCAGTAGTTTACGGTTAACATAATTATAACATTTTTATTACGATTGATCCCACTGTACACTAGATTATTTGTTGATTTTTTGCGATTAAAGTTTTTTTTTCCTTTCTTTTTACTATTTTTAAGTATTTCGAAGAGTAATTTTAAAACTTTTTTCTTTAACTTACCTTGCAAGTTTCTGCTAGTTAAAAATATTTGGTAAAATACATACGTTCCTATATTTAAGAAAACTATTTAAGACTTATTGTTAAGAAAAACTATAATTCTTAAATTACTTTTAAACAGTTTGGAAACTTGAAATTTGACTTGAAATTAATACAAAAAAAAAAATTATTTAAAATTGTAAAATATGAATTTTAAGGCTCTTTAACAATGAAAATGAATTATATAAATAACGTTTTTAAACTGTTTTCTAAAATTTCTATTTTAGTTTCTTCTGTGATTGTGGTGCCGGCACCTTATCCAATCAGTGTCAACTACAGGGTGAGCCCACTCAAGATACTGATACCCTTTATGATTCAGCAGCTCCTATGGAATCTCATACACTTATGGTAAATTAACTAGAACTTTAACTGTAAGTATTTCTTTTCACTCACACTTTTAAGCGATATTCAATTCGAATGACATTTTTATCCTATTCGAATTTTTTCGTTGTGCTAACAAAAGAAAAACAAAATTAAATTATATAAAAAAAAAAAATAATTAAATATTAAATGCAATTCAATTTATAAAAATATTTATAATTTAATAATATCATTATATTAATATATTACATAAATACATAATTCTATATTAACATATATATACATATATATAACTTAAAATAAAAAATAATATATATACTTCGAAATATAAATAATTTCTACAATCACATACTTACATAAATATGTACGTATAGTTTAACATCGAGAGCCTATATTTTATACCCGGAGGGCACTTTGCTTATTTGTAAGTAAACATGTTTAAAATATAGACTCTTGGCATATTATTAATAATAAAACAA
>NDXZ01025403.1:0-11727 GCA_003055125.1 Paykullia maculata | reverse complement strand
TTTTTTTTTGTATTTTTTTAATGCTGTGGTTGCTGCACTGCCTCGTTTTTTTTCAAAAATAGAAGGATTTTCAATTTTATAGATTGTTTTTTCAAGAAGAAAAGGAAAATGTATGCTGTAGTTGATGTTTCAACCAAAAAAAAAATTTCAATGTTGAATCACTGAAGGGGTAAAAATGTTTTTCCGTTAAAAATTGCACAAATACATACAAAACATATTTTTAATGTTGTTGTGGAAAACAGTGAAGTGTTTAACAAAAAATATTAGCCTTTAATTGAAGTGGTAAGGAAACAAATTCAGTGCTTCCTTTATTGTCTTAAATTATTTTGTAAAGTCATGAAAGCTTTCGGTCTTTAAGGTTTAACAAATTTTTTACAGAAAAAACAATAATCTTTTTATTATGTTGCATAACTTTTGCTTGTGCATCATCAAAGCAGTGGTTTTTATTTTAAGCCGGGCCTTGAAAATTTAAACACTTTGGAAAAATTGTATTTGATTTACTTTAATGACACTCCAAGAGTATTAAAAATTATTAAATCCCTGATGAATATTTTTTGCTGTCGCATCCAAAATGACAAATATTCTGTTTTACCACTTGTCGTGGTGAAGGGTACATCTACTCGCGTAGTGCATTATGTTTTGTTATGAGAAAAATAGGTTCGTCGCAACTTATACAAAGGTATTCATATCTTACATAAGAATTACATACATACATTGTATAAGAAATTGTTTTTCGTAATTCTTAATATGTTTACCAACAAATAGTTGTGTTCCGCCGAAAAGTTATCTATTGTTATATCAATTGAATAGCAGCACATGTAAGCAGATTTGCAAAGTTTACAACTTTTATGTGTCTAAGACAAAGAAGTCCAAAACAAAACCACGACCATTGAACCATTTTCTTTAGTAGCGCCACCGACCATGTGATGGCAAAAATGTCATAAATTCAGATCTGACTTGAATAAACTATTAACAGCACCACCTACACTTCTTTAGAGGTTAACTAGACAGCACAAAAAAAATGTTCCTAAAATATAAAATATTTAGTAATTGTCAGCGGATTATCCTTAAAAAAAAACAAACAAAAAACGATCAATGAAACCACAGTGCCACTTTACTAAATGCATGATGCAGTTGGATTGCTGAGTATTTGTATTTTGCATAAAAGTAAAAATATAGAGGATGTTTATTTCGGATGTATGAGTCAGGTGTTGGAAAATTCAAAAACACTTCTTCATTTTTCTTCTTGTTATATGCAGCATTTAGTTGTTGTAGTTGTTGCATTGAATTTTCTGCGTAAATAAGAACGTGTTTGAAATGGTCACATAATACGTTTATATGATTCTACGGATATGTGTTTAAGTGTTAATTTTTTGCATCTTTGCATCTACAAACAAACACAATTATTTTTCTCGTTTTCATTTTTATTTCTTGTGTGTTTGTGTGTGTGTTGTTTTTTGGCAAACACTTTAATTTGGCGTACGTCTAAGTTAAGTATCATTATTGTATGGCAACGTGTCATGACAGGGAACTTAATTCAGAAAAACATTTAACAGTAACTAAAGCAACAACAACAACAACACCAACACCAACTATTGAAATAAAAAATCCACTTTTTTATAAACATGATGCTGTTTTGGCCACGCGCCCAATTTATAGTGACGCTTTTCCGTTTTTAAGAAAATCTTGTTTTCGTTTTGTGAATCTTTCTCTTGTTGTTGTTGTTCGTAAACATGATTTTCTTACCACAACATTTTGCTCTTTTTTGTTTGTTTTTATTTTGCGACAAGTTACATCATTGTTAAAATTAGTAAATACACAATTTAGTGTCGTATCTTGTCTTGGCTGTGTTATTTTATTACACACACACACTTTTTTTAGTTCAACCAAGATCGCCAGTAGTCAGTCAGTCAGTAGCAGAAATGGCATCATTATTATTTTATTATCGTTGTTCTCATCATCATCATTCTAATTTTGTATGCCTTCACTGCCATCAACAACAGTGTCATCATTTGTTAGGAAAAAGAAATATACCCATCCATTAACTCAATGGCCGAAATGCAAGATTAGTTGAAAAATAAATAAATAAAATAAAATAAAACAAATAAAATTAAAATAAAAATAAAAATATAGAAATTAATTAGGTTCTTAATAATTTCTTCCGAATTTTAAGGTGGCAAATGTTGTACAATGATTTAATTTAATCCTACACACGTAGTTGACAGTTTGCCAATAATTTATAAGTTTTTATTTTTATGGTTAATTTAAAGCTTTTTAGCGTCCATTTTACGCGTTTAAATTATTTTAAAGTTAAACATTTTAATGACAACTTTATATGACTTTCATTGAGAAAATGTGTGGGAACTTTTACTATGATGATAAATGGAGCGTTTTGTAGTTATTTATTATAATTTTCATTGACATGATTAAATTTCTGGGCATGTTCCAAAGTTTAAAAAAGTATATATCAAAAACAATAAAAACAATCTATTTTAAAAAAGTCCACTTGAATAACTCTTTGGTTCCATGCTAAACGACTTAAGTGACACATACGCCAACAATATTATTTGGCAATCTTTTGATGTTGCTCAATAACATCGTTGGTGTGATAAAATACATTTGTCAAAGAAAATCAAAACAATTTTCACAAACCAGAAAAGTGTAACTATTAAGAAATTAATTGACAACACTTTTCAATTTTGTTTTGCTCTTTCTGTTGGTTTATTTTATTTCACTAGAAAGCATAGAAAATAATAGAACACATGCGTTAAAATTGGTTTATGTTGTAAAGTTTAATGGTCCTTCTTTTCTGAAAAGAGATAATATGTATTGTATACAACCAATACTGTCCGTTAGCATTAGATTTGTAACTTATTACTTTTTTACGTTTCATTGTGTTCTAACCAGTTATTAGTGTAATGAAATATATGTACATATATATTTTTTGATTTGCACCATAACAAAATTTTAAAAATTTTAAATAAACCTAACAAAGTTTTAAATGTAAAGTTTATTCAAAAATTATTCAAGACTTTTAGAAAAAAAAATGATATTAATAAAAGTGTTATTTTTCGATCCTTTTACCACAATTTGAAACTTAACCTTTAATATCATCGCTTAGCTTTCAAAGTGCAAGCATTTTCAATTTATCTTTAAAGTACCCTTGAGAAGAATAAAAACCTAAAAAAAAAACATATAGCGACTATATGCAACAAAGTATCAAAGCTTAAAAATTTAAAGAAGCATTAACATATATATATGTATGTATGTACTTATATGTACATATGTATAATTTGCCTTTATTTTTGAAAAAGAAAAACAATTAACTCTGGACAATTATGTTAAAGCAAAACAAATCCAAAAATTTGTGCCCCTAAAATATTTAGTAAAAAACATATTTAATTTTGACAACAACTTTATACATATTTATGTACTTATAGAATAGATAGATAACACAAATAAAATATAATGTAAAGCAATAAAATTATTCAACAATTAAATTAAAACCATAAAAATTTCCATTTAACAACTTGTTTAAAACACATTTATCAATATCAAATTAAACACACACATACACACACACATATGTATGTATACAAATCCAAACTTTTTAGTCGTATCATGCACATGAATGCATTTTAAATGTGAAAATTTCCCCTTTTAAAATAACACTAAAACAACTACTAACTGAAAAAATTAAGGGAAAAAAAACAACTAAAATAATTGCATTAGCTATGAACAAACAATAATAGCAACAACAAAAATATTGTTAAAAAAAATAAAATTCACAGCATCATTCGCACCTAATAATCATAATGTTTACACAACGACAACTCGCCCTCTCTTGCATTCCTTTTGACACATGTTTTCTACACGAATTGAGAGTTTCTCAGGGCCAGTTTTATAATGATTATTTTGGGTGCGAGTAATATAAGTTGATGTGTTTATGTCAACTATAAACGACATCGATGAAAAATAGCGGAAATTGTTTAAATAGAGTTTTTTTCTCAATTTTTATACACAAATAACCAAATAACATGCCACAAGTATCGAAATGTATTTAGGAGTAATAAGAGCAACAAAGGCCGCTGCCCTTTTTTTATTTTATGACTAGGAATGACGGCATATTGGAAACAATACAATCGATGATATGTATTGGACAAAATGTTTGTGGGGTAAAAATAAACAACAAATCAGTGTTTAACAATGCATTAAATATATGTACATATTCGAGGAAATCGTTTAGAGAGACAATTTAAACAAAAGACAAAGTATAACTGATTTTTAATTTAATTTTAAGTTATAATCCAAAACATCAATAATATTTTATAAATTAATTAATTAATTTATCTAAGAGCAAATTGATTAATTGTAATAAACTTGGAGTTCGATGCGCGACCAATTTATTTTAACTATTAGAAATTGATTTGAGAATAGTTTTGTACCACCTAAATGATTAAGTTTGGTCATTGTTTTTAGATATAAAAAGCGAAAAAAATTTTGTAAACAGTTTTGGTCAAGTAAATTATTAACATTTAGATAATAGTTATTGAAACATTTTTTGTAATTTTCACAAGTCCATGGTTGTGATTATTTTTTATGTATAAGCAGCACCTTATAAATAAACTTCATTTATATAATTGTTCGTCTTATAAATATATCTATTAGCTTGTTTTCTTTTAAAATTTTCCCAACTAAAAACTATTAAAATTTTATGATGTGGATGTCATCTGCATATTAAATAAGGTATTTTTTCTTGGAATTGTATGTTAAAAGGAAAACAATGTCAGAATGTGGGCATAAAGAGATTACCACGTGCAAATACTACATTTGTGTAGATTAGAAGAGCATGGCATAAGAGATTGTGCTCAAGACATTTCTTAAAGGTGCTGGACAATAAATGTATTAAATTTTACTTCTATTAAAGTTTTCATTTATATTTGCAAGAATCAAAGACTTTCTCATTGTGATAATTACTTACTTTTTTTACATTTCTGCTACATTTTTATTCATATCTGTGCATTTTTAAGTTTATTATTGTGTTTTTTATGAATGAATTTTTTTGTATCATTTTAATGGCACAAGTTTCTTTATATATTTATAATTTTTTAAATAAAAGTCTCATTTTATTAATTAAATTGAAAATTACGTTATAAAAACAATTAAATTTGACTATATAAAAATAAAAAAAAGATATTCATATTAATTATGTATAAAAGTAAAATGAAATATTTTACGAAATGAAATATTACTTTTCCTATAAGGAACATAGGGCCGCATCAAATAAAGTGATCAACATTAAATTTAAAAACAATAATATATAATGGCCTATTTTCTACATAAAAACTACACAATTTTACCTCATTTGAAGTAAAATTTAATACATTTTCTACATAAAAACTACACAATTTTACCTCATTTAAGATCACTTTAATTTTCATGGATCATTCACTCTAATACCCTGGATTTGCAGCAAAATAGAAAAAAGGTCAAGGTACATTTCACAATTTAAACACCCACTAATGAGAAAACCATTAAGTGTCAACAGAGAAATTGTTCTTTTTTCCAAAGAAAAATAGAAAATAAAACTAAAACAAATAAAAAATTATTCTAAAATAAAATTTCACTAAATCCATATAAAACTGCTACTTTGACGTTATTTTGTAAGGAAAAAAGTACAACAAATTAGAAACAGCTGTCAGAGCAATTTTATATTACACTTGGATGAATGTAACAATAACAGAAAATGAAGTAAATGCACTTCATAACAAGTTCAAGAAAAAATGAAGCAACTTGTAAATTTTATTTTTAAAAATAGATTCTGACTATGAGTGCCCTGCTTTTGATACTCACCACCAGAAAAAAAATTTGGTAAATATATTTATTTTGTCATTCCGTTTGTTACACAGTTAAATATTTCTTTTGAAATAAATAAAATAGATATATTAACATACATATATTTTCATTCTCCTTCTATATACATAAAATGACCTAGACCTTATAGCCCAAAAGGCTATAACTTAGCTGAGATATTTATTGTGCATCTCAGATGTTTTGTATTGATAATAGGCGAAATTGGCCTAATGGAAAAATATCATGTTGCAAAACGAGGTCATTTCCGTATGTCCATTAGCCTTAGGTCGTAGCGTAATAAAACATTATAAGTTTAATATAAGTATATTAATAAGAATCAAATATATGTATATTCAATGCAAATCAATAAAATCCATAGATTACGAAATAAGTTGTAGAAGAAAATCTGTAAATAATTGATTATACATTTTGTTTTCTATGGGATATTCAAAATTTTAAATTTTTTTAAGCCGCAAGAAACTTAAATTTTGTATCTTTTGTATTAAAACTAAGTCAATGGGTAGATATAAGCGTAATACGCCTACTTTACACCCATCTGCCAAATAATCAAATACACTAATCTCTTATAAAAGACACATTCATTAAAAAAATATTTCTTCCTTTCTATTTTATGTTTAGCGGTGGCTATACAAAATTCGGCACAGCCGGATATAGCGCTCCTACTGATTTATTTTTTTTTTGCTTTGGTTACTTAAGCACTTTTAAGGTGGCAGGCATCAACTATTTATTTATTGCGTGTGAATGTACTTTACTTAAATTATTTTTTTTTTAAATCAAGTGTAACCGGTCAAGTGCGTTTTTGGATCAATATACACTTGATTTAATTATAACTAAAAATATTTTACTTTTAAATGACATTAATTTATATCTCAAATATTTTCTAAATATTTATTTTAAAGACTAAATACTTCTTCACCACAAAATTTGCTCTTTTTTTGTTTCTAATTTCATTAAAGGTTTAATATTTAGTAATCAAAATATCAAAAAAATTATCTAAAATTTTGTGACCATTTGGTAGTTCTTTTTTTAATTAACAATTTACGAAAAATGCCCTCAAAATAAAAAAAAAATAAATATAACATAATTTAAAAACAACAAAGTTAATAATTTTGAAACATAGGAAATAAATTTTTAAAAAATTGTTTAGTTGATTTTTTAATTTAATTTAGGCCAAAAATTTTTAAAATTTGCTATGAAAAAAAGTAAGAAAAAGTTTAAAAAAAATTTAATACAGTCGGACTTCTATAATTTGAACTTCTATTACTTGAATTTTCTATAAGTTAAAGCAAATCTCGTGGCAACACCATCTTGGTTTTGCTTCTTTAACTTGAACTTGTATAACATGAATTCCTCCAGTTTCTATAGTTTGAATTATTTCGAAAAAATTTATTTTTTGCTGGCAAAAATGACTGGATTATCCGCTAGTAGTAAAATTACGTTCTTTTCAACTTAATTTGCTATAAAAATCGCAACATTTTATGCAAAATTACAATTTCAAACTGCTTTACAAATTTGGACAACATTTAGTGTGGAACGAAGAAGATGACATACCTTTGGTATTATCAAATGATTTTAACGATAACGAAAATGATTTAAAAGATAACTATGAACTCTGGCTACATTTGAATCTATAAGTTGTACTGCTCAAGACTTTTTGGGCAAAGATAATGAATTGATTACTTTTGAATATCCAACTGATGAAGATATTATTGATGAATATGCCGTCAAAATCAAAACCGCACTCTTGAGAAATAGTAGATAGCGATGGAGACGAAGATGACCACAAAAAAGCACTACACAAACTAAAATTACTTTTCGCTCCAAGCAAATGTAAACAAATTCAGTCAAAAATTACTCAGTACCTTTACACACTTAAGAATAGTTTAAAGTAATTTAGTGATAAATAAAAATGAATTGGCTTTAAAAGTAATTGTTGTTTATTTAATTTGGAACATTTTTCAATTTAATTTCAAAAGTTAAAGTTTCTATAAGTTGAAGTTTTTTTTCTGGATAATGGCGATTCAATTTATAGAAATCCGGCTGTACTTAGAACCTTTAAAAAGTTCGCGTTAAATTTGAATTTGTATACAATTTAACCACAATGTATACGATTGATCCAAAAAGCTTCAAAACAGGAATTAAGACGCTTTCCTAAAATCTACTTCTTTTAAAATGTTAAAAACATAAAGTTTTTCTTTAATTTTTGAATAAATTATTTGGTTTTGTTTACGGAAAACTTTCGATTATTTTATAATAGAAAAGTTTTAAAACAACCTTTTTTTCTTTTTTATCAATTGTTTTTTTATCAAAAATTTTATCAAAATTTACAAATTGTAGAATTTTAAAATTATAGTTTTTTTTTTAACTTTAAAAATGCATTCATTATTCTTAACGTTGTCAAATTAAAGCTTAAAAACACTTTTTTGAAAAACTACTTGTAATAAAAAGTTTATAAAAGATTTAATTATGAAAACAATTAATACATTTTACAGTTATAAGAAAGATTTAGATAATTTAAGTAAAATTTTAACTCATACCTACATTATACAATACCAAATATAGTGTGTCATTGTAAAATTTTGAATGTGCTAAAATTCTCACGCACTTTATAATACAAAAAACGTTTTTTTTTTTCAATTTCAATAATTTTCGCGTGTGAGAATCAAACAAAGTATTATAAAAAAAATCATCGTCCATTTTTCTTTCATGAAATAAATCTTGTAAATTAAAAATTACTTTCTCTTTAAAAGTGCAATAAACATATTTTTGAAAACTTGCCAAAATTTCCAGTCAAGCGCAAGAAAACTGAAGAAAAACGCACAAGAACTAGAAACAAAGTAAATTTGAAAAAAAAAAGTAAAATGTTGTTTTTGCGCTACAAGTACTGCTTAAATGGTGTGGAATTAACCTTTAAATGTTTACATGTGTTAAAAATGTTTTTACATTTTAGATGTGTTTTTTTTAATGCTCTTTCTTCATTATCTAACACTGAGGGCCCACCATGATTACTTTAGCTGAAATGGTCAATATGGAGCGCATAGTTGTCATACATCAAAGCAAAAAGTATTTGATAAAAATCTTCATTTTCAAAAAATCTTTGTATTTTAAGTAAAAAAGTATCAATTAATGCATTCTTGGAATTAATTTGTTCATCGATTTCGATATTATTTAGTTCTAATGAAGGCACTTCTTCAGTTATATTATTTATTTATTTTTTCCTTTCTTATAACAAAACAGAGGAAAGAATTTTAATTTATCATAAATAATACTAATTTAAACTCGAACATTTTCACTAACATCATTATTCAAATGTACATAAGCAAAACATAGAAATGTCAATAAGTTGAGAAATGAAAGAAAACAATTTTGTATCAAATCAAATTGACATAATGTCAAAAATAACAACAACAACAACAAAAGGGGCACACAAAACATCCATCGAAAAATAGTGAAAAGAGGCTTAAGTTGAATATATGAGTTTAGTTTAAAAAGTACATTTTTTTAACAGAAAAACAAACAAAATTTAAGAATAAAATTTTTAAATTTAAATGAAATTGTACTTGAGTTTTTTAAAACGATTAATACTGAAATATTCTTGAAGCAAGTACAAAACGATACAATTTTCACATATTAATTATTTAAGCTTGAGGTATGTTTTTATAAAAATAGTTTTTATTTTAATTTTTTTTTTTCAATATTTCGCCACTCCGTTGTGTGGCGTCGTCAGAAAATTATAATTAGTTCTTAAGTTTAATATTTCGGTTTGAAAATAATTATAAATAACAATAGAAAATGTAAGAAACAACATTTACATGTTGTGAAAATAATTATAAATACATTTTCTATTGTTATTTATAATTATTTTCAAACCGAAATATTAAACTTAAGAACTAATTATAATTTTCTGACGACGCCACACACCGGAGTGGTGAAATATTTAAAAGAAAAATGAAATATAATTAAAATAAAAACAGACCTCAAGCTTAAATAATTAATTTGTGAAAAAAATTTTGAAAAAGGCCAAAAAACTAGAATATTTTATTAAACGGTTAAATTTTAAAAAATTATCCCTAAAAATTTTAGAACAAGACAAACTTCCTATATTAGATCTTTTTATCTTAAATTAAGTCCTTTTTGTTTAAAATTATCACTCCTGAATCAAGCATTTTGTACTGAATTTTAGAAAATACTTTTAATTCCGTATCGTACTTGCTTTAAGAATATTTAAGTATAAATCGAATTAAAATTTTTAAGAACGATTTCTTTAAAATTTAAAAAATTTGTTCTTACATTTTTTTGTGTGTAAGACTTAAAATTGTGCAAAAAACGAAAGATATTAGAATTGGTATTTTTATTTATTTATTTTTATTTATTTATTTAAGCAACAACAAGCAATTGTTTTGGGTGGTTCTTTTCAGATCATTCTAAATAAGAGCGATGCGTTAACAGACGCCTATTGTCAACGCTAAATAAAAGCGTTAAAGTTGTGTCATAAACAGTATACCATTACTGTTCATGGCACAACTTTAAGTTAACTTAACTTAACTTTTAAACAAACCATAAATAAATAGAAATGAAGTAGTGAGTAAATCGCTTAATTTAAAGTTAAAATAGCTAAAATGGCAGTACTTTTTAATAAAAAACAAAACCATCCAAATCTAACTTTACTTCCTAAAGCGCATCAATATCGGATTTTCCAATTGCAAAGCGTTGACGCCGCGATACTTCGGTTTGCTTAATACAATTCGATGGGCATAAAAATTTTCAATTGATAGTCAATGCTTAGCGCGCTGATTTAAGTTCGGTACGTGTACTAGCTTAAATTATACACATTACAACAACAAAATGGTTTCCGTATATTTCTTGCCAGTAACATGCAATTACCATTAGTGGATTTCCTTTTAGAATATTTTAAAGAAAAATATTTTTTAACCATTCAGGAACGATTCAATTCTTAATCCAAAAACTTTAATGAAATTATGCCCATTACACTTGAACTAAAAATTGAAAAAAGATTGACTTTTCAGATTCCCCTCATATAAACTAAAAAGAAAAAACTAACTAACATGTAAATGTTTAGCCTACAACTAGAACTACGGCAACACTTATGTGTACAACATGTAGAACAGCAACAACTGCAACAACAATTAAGGACTACAATATAAAACATTCGAAATAAACGCATGACATTGACTACAAGACATCGGAGACAAAATGTCAAGTATATCAGATTACAAATCAAACAAATGCATTCATCAAAAAATACAGAAAGAATCCCTTTTTCACTTATACACATTCTTTTTACACATACGCATACTTACTTAAATGCATTTTAACTAAAGTACAAAAATAAAAACATGCAGAAAAAAATTTTAAATTTAACTGTTAAGTTTTAATAGTTGAAAATTATATTTATGTATTTTTTCCAGTGTTTCTATTATCCTTCTAGTTTTTAAGTGACATTTTTAAGATGTTTGTTTAAGAATTTTTTTCTTTGTTTCACAATGTTTTAGATAACTTTTTTTGTGGTTGGCACCACACCCACAACCGAGTAAGTTTAAATATTTAATAATGTTTATAAAAAAAACATAACATATGAAAAGGACCTGATTTCAATGTAAACGAAATCAGTGTATTCAATATTCATTTTGCAATATTTTTCTTTTCCTAATTTTAGTGGCATAAAATTGAGATATTTTCAATACTGTATTTGCATGTTTATTCATGCTTTTGTTTTATTTACGCTTACATGATATAAACAAACATTTAATTAGGAATCATGCGTGATCACGTGAAATTCAATCGAATTACATAAGAAGTGTTCATCTCCATTTACATGAGAACTAGGACAAA
>NDXZ01025391.1:0-10050 GCA_003055125.1 Paykullia maculata | reverse complement strand
ATGTTCAACTAAAAAAAAAAAAACGAATGAGAGAATCGCTTGAAATAGCCGAGTACCGACGATTATTTGTCCCTTCGTATTCTCCTCATCGCAAACTGTCAAAAACATCTATAAACTCAAGAATTGGGCAACTATAATCGTCGTGTGTGACCTTAGACTTAATGACTATAACGTGGGTTGTCTGCCAACAGTCTCGATGTAAATTAATTATATTGTCCAACCATAACACTAGCACCATCACAGCAAAGTCCAATTTTCATAGGGAATTTCGTATCCTAGTATGGATTTTTTGAATTCACGATAAAGTGCATCAGCTGTACAATCAGTTCCTACCTGCAGCAAATCCAAAAGCAGTACAGCTTTTTCTCTTTCCTCATCAAAGTAACGAACAAGAACACACATTGTCTTTTTAGAACAAATGTCGGTGCTTTCGTCTATTAGAACAGAAAACATATAAATTTTAAGTTTTTCAATTAGCTTTGATTTTGCTTCGCTGGCGTATTATTTGAGTACATTTAGTACGTGCCAGCTGACATTTCTTTATTATAGTTGAGTCTTGTACAATATCCTTCAATAAGGGAATTAAATGTTCTATTATTTGAATAGCAACATTAAGCAAAAAGTTTGAAAATCCCTACGTTTTGAAAAAAATTCCTTTTTTCCCTACTACCAGCATTTTCCCCCCTACATTTTTTCCCTACGTTATTTTTAAATAAAAATTTAAACACTATTTCTTATTTCTATAGTAAATTTGACTCAATAAATCTTTTGGCACTCTTGGCAACATTATACAAGCTTTATTCGCAATTATTGCAGCTGAGTGGCATATATGTACATTTAGTCTAAGGTTACACACGACGATTTTAGCAAAAAGTCTTAGACGCATTTCAAAATTGGCTACATCCTTTTTAATATTATTTGGATTTTCTTTTGGGAAAAATGAGTTGATATTTTGAGAATTTTTTTTGTTGAAACATTTGTTTTGTATGATTTTGTTGCGGCGTGTTTTATTAAATCAGATTTTCCGCAACTAAATAATTTTTTACAAGCTATGCACATGTATTTAAATTAATCATTTTTAACTTCTTCAAGCCACCCTTTAAAATATATTTTTTTTTAACCAACTCTTGCAAAATCGTTGTTTTCTGTACTTTTTTTTGCCACATTTTACCAAAGAGGAATTAGAATCTGAAGAAATTTTTTTTATTACCATAAAATAAAAACTCACGAGGATAGCATAATGTAATTAAATACCAAACGAATAAATATTAAACGCCAGCAAATTAAATACAATTTATTATTTGTTTGCCGAACATCATCATCACATCACATTAATAACAAAATTGTTGCCACATTTTGACAAAATCCCAAAGTATTACCATTCAAAGACGTTATAGATACCAGATTACCTATAATTTAACAATTGAAAAAAATCCCTACATTTTGCCCAAAATAAAATATCTGTCCTTTTTTCCCTACACTACAATTTTTCGTAAAAAATCCCTACAAAAAGGGAATTTTCCTTACATCTGACATCACTGTATAGAATACAGAATACTGAATCCAATATCTTAAGGAATTGAACATAGCTCTGTATGTTTGACGAAATTAAATTAAAATACATACATAAATATATACATATGTATGCAAGACCCTACCACCTTACATGCAGTTCCTACCAACCTAATGAAATGTATAACTTTAATTTCAAAATAAACATATGTACAAGGTGGGCCAAAAGAAGTCATCCGACAGCAAATGGCGGCCAATGTCAAATGTTTTTACATTTGTGAACTAGACAGATGTAGAATACAAGTGAACAAGCCATGGAGCGATACACTCCCCAAGAACGCGGAATAATCCTGTCTATTTTTTTGCGTAACAATTCGTCTGTCGGATGACTTCTTTTGGCCCACCTTGTATATATCATGCTTTAACATCCGACTATAAAAGGATGTAAAAAAGTTCCTAAAATATTGATTAACTGCCTGGCCCACAAAATGCGAACGATATTTTCTTTCAAATAAATATATTTCAAACAAAAACAAAAAGTTTAAATTTGTTCTTGCTTGAAATATATTTATTTGAAAGAAAATATCGTTCGCATTTTGTGAGCCAAGCAGTAAATAAATATTGGCCCCAATTAAAAATGGTCCCAAAGTGAAAATGAAAAATGGCCCAATTTTTTATATTAAAGACAACAACACGAAAGTTTGAGCCCATTTTTCGTATTTTTGAGGCCATTTTCCATTCTCGAATTTCGGGCGATTTTTCATTTTAGAAATCACCCAAAATTTTTTATATTTGGGGGCTTTTTTTTAATTTTTGATGATATGGAAAATGTTTTTGTGAAAAACGCTTATAATGGACATGATTTTAGCTAAACATTTACGGTAGGTTTGCTATTTAAAACAAGTAAGAGCGCTATGTTTGGCTCTGACGAATCTTAATACCCTTCAACAAGTGTAAATATGTAATAAGAAGTGTATTTACATACATATGTATGTATAAATGTTTTTTAAAGTATGTTCGAAAGGAAAGAAGAGTCTTAGAAGACTCGATTATTTTTATTATAAAAAATGTTTTTCATATAGGGGTTTTGCCCTTATCTTTGCCGGTTCTGGCCCAATTAGACTATATTTTGTTTTAAATGACTTCAAACGCATGGCATATACACAAACATAACAAACATGTCTCTGGTTTATCATAATGCAGACAAATTATTAATTTTTGTGTAAAAAAAAGGTAATAGTTTTTTTTGCTTGTATCTCGGCCAGTTGTTGACAAATATTGTCAGTTTTAAATACCGATTTTTTCGGGAATATTTTCAAAAGTTTGATACCTCATACAATTCTGGGTGACCTATGGGAGCTAGAAAAAGTTGATTTTAACCAACATACCGACGTGGCTACATCGATATCCTCATCAAAAAAGATCCAGAATTTACACAGTGAACTCGCGAAAACGTGAACTAATTTTAACCAAGACTCTTCACGTTTTTAAATTTGTTCATGTTTTTGGTTAAGAAAATTTTAGAACAAACAAGTAAAAGCGCTATATTTGCCTGGGCCATGTGTGGCCAAATGGTATAATTTTTTTGTGTAAAAAAAATTTTTTTTTTTGTGAGAAAAAAACACGAGGCAGTCGTCTCTTTTTGCTTATATCTCAGCCGGTTATTGATGGATCTTGCCAGTTTTCAATACCGATTTTATCGAAAGTATTTCGAAAAGTTTGATACCACACACAACCCTGGGTGACCTATGGGAGCTACGAAAACTTGATTTCAACATACACACAGACAGACGGATAGACTGACAGATGGACATGGCTAAATCAACTTCCCTATCTATAAGGATCCAGAATATATATACTTCTATAAAAAGCACGGTTTTGGCCCGATAGTAACATATAACATATAACAAATAAAATTAAAATCAGATATTCAAAAGCATTTTCTTTTTCCTAATGTTAACCAACAATTTAAAAAGATTTTTCTCCTTTTTCGGAAGCGAATTCCTGGTTCACAAAATGTGTTGTTAATACTTTTTTTTTATTTAACAAATCGTGAATTTTGCCACTTAATATTTTTTAAGCTAAGCCAGTTACACTGCAACCTTTTCATAAAAGGTCAACAATATCTGATTTCTCTTTCAGATTCAAAACATTTATCATTTTATAATTTAACAAAATATGTTATAATATGTACGTAGTTCTTACTTACACGTTGTGTGTTTAGAGATCAAATGTCATAGCAAAATTAAATCAGTTGGAAGCAGTCTAACGTAGACGGAAAAAATGTATTCTTTTGCTGGTATTCCCCAAATTACAAAAAAGAATTCAAAAATAAAACGAAAAACTAGAACATTTTATTTACGTTTTAGAGCTACTAGTCTTTGTTTACGTTTTAGATTAGTCGATGTAAAAATAAAAGTGTTTACGTTTCCGAGTAATTCATGCTTTCGGGTATTCACGTTTTCGCGAGTTCACTGTATATAGGTAGTTTAATAGGGTTACAAATGAATATTGTGGAAACAGAATGACAAACTTATTTGTATACCTCTTAAACCTTTGGTGAAGGGTATACAAATTGTTGATAAATTCTTCATATGAGCTTTAGTGAGTGCATTTATCTTTAATTTCATGCTAATGACATGCACTGAAACTGTGATGTTGAAATTTTGTTGCAAAAAAAAAAGAATGGCAACTTAAAATATAATAAAACAAATGTAAAACTTATTATAACAATGAAAAATAAAGAAGATTTTTATGGTTTAACATTTTCTTTTACAAATTGGAAAGGAATTATTGCAGGTTTTTTGTTTTTGTTTTGAAGTTGCACAATGTAAAGAACACAAAGAATGGCTTTCAAGGTCTCTATTCTGTTAGCTGTAATCTTAAAGAACTCCAGCTATAAAAAGACTTTTAACAGGAATTATTTTCGTCGTTCTTTTAATTTAATCTGGTCATCGTTTTGGTTAATTTTACATTATGTTGTTATGAAGAAGAGATAAATATAAACTATATTTAACTTCTTTTAAATTTTTTTATTTTTAGATAAAAATTCCATTTGCTGTAACATTCAATTTGAGATCTCGTGACTTGGTGGTGGACATACAAAAGAAATCATTAAAAGTGAGCTTAAAAGGACAAGAGCCCATCATTAATGATCAATTGTGTGCCGAGGTCAAGGTGGAAGAATGTCTCTGGGTATTACAAGATAGTAAAACCGTACAAATTACACTGGAAAAGGTTTGTAGTAAAAGAGTCATTTTAAGTAATTAAAAAATATTAAATAAAAAAAAACCTTTAATATAGATTAACAAAATGAGTTGGTGGGATCGTTTAGTTATGTCGGATCCACCAATTTCCACACGTAAAATCAATCCAGAACCTTCTAAACTCTCCGATTTAGAGGGTGAGACAAGAAGTTTAGTTGAGAAAATGATGTATGATCAGCGTCAAAAGGAAATGGGTCTGCCCACCAGTGACGATCAAAAGAAACAGGATATATTGGAAAAGTATGTTAAACAATTGATTGCTACTTTATTTAAAGACTAATCTCTTCCATTCTAAATAGGTTCAAACAACAACATCCCGAGTTGGATTTCTCCAAGTGTAAATATAATTAGAATAAATTAATTGGATCTTTTATAAATGCTTGTGGTTTTTGCAGTAACCAATTGCTAATATACATACATACGTATTCGTATTTCTTTTTAGTTTAACCTTTTATTATTACAAACATATTTAATCTGTATTTTGCAGTTTATCATTTGTATCAAATTTAGCATTTTCTTCTTGTTCAAAACTGAAGTATTTTTTACTAAATAAAAATTATTTAAAATAATAATTTTCGTTGCTCCATATGTTTTTTTAATATATTTCTTCGAAATAGTTAATGACTACTTTTTTTAAACTAAATTTGGCTTTATTTGGGTTTTAGAATTAAAAGCCGCTTAAAAGCATATGAACTGGATATCCTGTTCTAGGTTCAGGGCAAAAACGACCAGGCTACCTTTATCAATAGGCTAGAAAACGCGATTGACAAAGTTTCAGTCCAATCGGATAACGCTAACACGTGCCTCATTGAGGATGAAGTTGAGAAAAACGGATTTTTCACAAAAATGCGTATTTCTTTGTCCTTACAACCGAAACTATTTATTCTAGGAATTGACTCGAGCCTTATTTTGTAGGCAATTTTATTTTTATTCATTTTGATTTTAATAATTTTTTTCCTTATACCAGTAGATTAAGAGATATTTAGCATTTAACCGGCGACGCCGCACAGTGTCCTGATTTTATATAACGAGTGGCCATAAATAGAAGGAGTTACTGTAAAGAGTAGAAATTTGGCACACATATTCAGGTTAGTAAATTATTTTAAAATTTCAAAAATTTCGGAGCAAGTATTCGTGTCCTTTCCATATATCCTGAAATTAAAAGATGTCATAAAAGGTTGAAAAAAAGTTCGAACTTCATGAAATTTTGTATAGTCATTGGATGTGATATTCTTAATGATTTCGCCAAACTCAAAAATGTCCTTTTTCAAAAAACTAAAAAAAAGTGGAAAAAATAAATAAAATTTCTTAAATTAATTCCGTATACAAAACACTTATAGTAAGCTCAATGTGTCTAACAAGTTTCTTCCGATTCGGTGCAAGGACACGGTCACCTCCCATATATATATCCTTAAAGTTAAGAATGGTATAAAAGCTACAAAAATTATTAGAATTGGTAGAAAAATTGTACATATTTTACATAGTTAACAATAAATACGTGCGACAATTTTAGTTCCTTATTTGCAAGGACATATTCCCCTCTCATATATCGCCCCATTTTAGGGGGTGCCCCGATAGAAAATCCAAAATTGATTTCTTGTAACCACCCTAGTGTACATCAATTTCCAAAGTTGGATTTGTAGCGTCAAATACAAGTGCATTATTTCCCCTTAAAAATGTGAAAGTATTTACGATGTTTACATGATTATTTATCCAGTTGTGTTTAAATGGTTCTCCTCCAGTCACATTTAGCAAAATTAGTTTAAATGACACTAAATTACCTAAAATCACAATATACATAGCAGCAATAAAACGAACGCAAATGCTTTAATATAACAGGACGCATACTTAACAGTTATAATAGCGGTACGATAAAAGAATACAAATGTGAGGCACAAACTTCTCAAAGACAAATAACCAATAACAAGTCTGATTGTCCTTATGAAACAAATGTAATGACGCGAGCGATGCTTTTTATTCACAGTTAAAATGTTGATGTATTCTGTCGGGCGTTGTTTTAAAGGTTCCATTTAACAACAGGTATAAAACTTGCATACGATTATCAGACCTGGCAACTCTGTAATCATTTGTTCACGATAGAACGATTCAGTTACTTATAATGATCCGAACAATCGTTGTATTTATTAACAGTATTTGTTGTCTGCACTCACGATTATATGTTTTACTTGCTATCGGAGGCAATTTTATTTTAAAACAAAAATTAAGTGGCATCTTTTCATCAAATTCCTTAATTCCATGCCGAAACTCAGACAAATGGTTAATAAGTCGACATAATTAACAACAAAATTGTTGTCATTTAGGTAAAAATTGCAACTGTCATTAAAAAAAAGTTATCTAAAAGGAGATCGATAATTTTGTTGTTGTTAACTTTCTTTTTAACGATTCGATTATCGTTGAAACAAGTTAGTGGAGACCCCTATAGCTTAGTTTGCAAATTTAACATGCCGTATTATAGTAAAAGGTTAATGTGATTTTAATGAAACACTCACCCATTCAGCATTTAATGCAAATTTTGCTCATATTCGAGTCTTTTATAACTCTTCTGGGCGATTAAAACAATCATGCGCTCACTTTCTGACAATAAATGATACTTTTGTCGGGAGAAACTCGCGACTCTTCTTGATGGTCAGTTTTTAATTATTTTTGTGTCATATTTAAGTTTTTTTGTATGATCTATTTCTGATTGCTATAGATTTTGATATTGTAGTTGTAACAGATTATAAGCGTAAGCGCGAATAATTTGTCCATCTTTTTTGAAGAGGGCAAATGATTAATCAGTTTTTGATCATCAAAAGTACTCGAAGAAGACTCAGTTAGGTGATTAATCATAAAACAGTTTTCCAAATGTTGCCTAAAATTGCAATAGGACATACATACATACAAGGCGAATTAATATCAGGTGGCCTCAGTTCGGAGAGGATTTTTTTTATCCATTTTTTTTATATGAAGTTTGACACTAGGCCTTACAAGAAGAGAGAAAATTATTTTTTATGTATGGAGTTTGACATTAGCGTGACGAAAAAAAGTAATCAGCTGATTAACTGAGGCCACCTGATATATATTCGCCTTGCATACATACATACTTATGTATGTCTGTTCATTTTTAATCAAATTTTATTTGAAAAATCTTTTTTAAGTGAAAATATTGTATAAAGAGGTAATGTTTTTGTAATGACACATTAAAAAAAAAACAAATGACAATATTTTAAAACAAAACAATTAAAAACAAAGAATATATTTTGCAATCTTAAAAACACAGAAAAATAAAAAGTTATGAAGTATTACGTCATTCCCGGATTATATGAATAAACATGCATTCATATGTACATACATATGTATGTATGTAGTAAAATGATCTTAGTAACACAGACGATTGATTACAATTAAAACAGCTGATGACAGCACGTGAGTAAAAACGCGAGATTTATATTAAAACGCGCATGAATGAGCGTAAAATGGCGTTAAAAATAAAATAGCTTTAGTATTGTACAATTTAATATGTAAATATTAAATAATGATTAAATATACATACATACTGTATGTATGTATGTATAACCGCTGTTAAACTGTTAAATATACAAAATTTATACACATTTATAAATACATATTTATGTTTCATTTATTACCTATAAATTCTATTTTTTTAACAGTAGAATTTTATTTAAAAAAAAGGAGATTCCATTCTAATTTGCATCAAAAACAAATCTTTTTTGAATAATTAATGAGTTCTATATTGTTTTTATTTTTATTTTTAATTTCTACATTTTTATGTTCATATGGTTTGTTTTTTTTTTTATCATATAAAATTCCCATTTCTTTTGGGGTTTTTATTGGTTTTTTTTAGCGCCTTGTTTAAAAATAAATATTTAAAATGCTGCCGTCAACATGTATTTATCATTTATTTATCATTTTGTTGTTGTATTTCAAAATTTGGTTTCATTGGACAACATTTCAAATGTAGATTAAAAGATTTTTTTATTTAGTAGGATTACTGTTATGGTTTAATAATAAATACATTTGATTAAAATTATAAATTAAATAAAACTTTTTTTTTAAGTTTTACATTTTTGTTTTGAATTTAACAATTTTTTTGTCAATTTACTGCCTGGCCTACAAAATGCAAACGATATTTTCTTTCGAATAAATACATTTCACATAAAAACAGACGATCATATTTTATAAACGAAAGATAATTGAAATAAAATAATAATATTGTCAACATATCACACTTTCAAAAATACAAGAACTTTAAGCCAAAATAAAATTCATTAATAAAGATAATAGAAATACAGTGAACTCGCGGTAAAGTGAACTTCCAATATAGTGAACTATCCAGTAATGTAAACACCTATTTTTTTATATTAACGCTCTAAATAGTAAATATTTAATATAAAAAGTGAATTTAAAATAAAAAATCGTTAAGTTTGCAATTAATTATATGTTATGTAGTAAATACCAAGGGTTTTAATACTTTCCAGAATTTTTAAAGCAAAAAAAAAAAAAAAAACAGTATGGCGATACAAATTCTTACAATCGAAAATGTGAACAAATTCGATAATGTGAACTACCTTGGTTTTTATTAGTTCACATTACCGCGAGTTCACTGTACTTTAGTTAATTGTTAATTTCCAACTCTAAAGAATGCACTATTTGACCTTATATTTTTTTAAATAAGTCTCGAAATAATTTATGTGACTTTTAAAAATAGTTACCGATTTTCTGTGCAGAAATAATTTTCTTCATCTGGCATTTCGGCATTATTGTAAATGTTTAAAGAATTTTTTTCAGTTTTTGAGAAAAATATTTTCAAACAAAATTTTTCTTTTTGTTTTATTTTGTATGTAATAAACAGTATATAATATTGTTAATAAAAAATTAAAAATTAAAAATTTTAAAAATATTCACCTTTAGATATTCCATTATAAGCGAAACAAGTTTCAAAGAAATTTTTAAATGTTTTAATTTGTATCTTTTAATAACAATAAAATCTTGATATATGAATATCAATAAATTAATTTGTTTATAATTTAAATCCTATATGGAAAATAAAATAAACGAAATTTGCACACAAATATTACATTAAAAAAAACATTTTATAGAAATTTTTATTTCTATATAATTATTTAGGTATTTCTGTTAAATTATTAAACTAAATATGTTTTTTTTTTTCTTCTTATAAAATTTTATAAAAACAAGTAAGAGCGCTATATATTTGGCTATGCCAAATCTTATATACCCTTCACTACGTGTA
>NDXZ01025383.1:0-32218 GCA_003055125.1 Paykullia maculata | reverse complement strand
ATATACCCTTAACACATGTGTGTGTGTGAAGGTTATAAATATATAACAAATTTTATCGTTGTTTAAAATTTAAAATCAAATTTAAAAAAAAAACATAAGAATAAACTTTATAACTTTTCAAACCTATTAACTGCCATTTATTGGTGTAAAATTCAACAGGCAAAAAATTACATAATAATTTGTTATAAAACATATTGTTGCTTAGAGACTTAAGTAGAAAACGAAAGAAAACTTAATACTTAAACACTGTCCATTAGATTAAATGTGTTTTATGATCTTATGGCAGTTTAATGACTTTTTTTGTCTTTTTTTTAAAGATTTTCCCACAACAAAAAAAAAATGTGTTAAAGCAAATACGAAAAATATCATTAAAAAGCACTTTGCTTAGGGGCAATAATGTTACATTAAGAGTATCAATATTACTGCTAATACCATGACTACATACATAAGTACTCTTGTGAGACAAAAATAAGTCGTTTTTATATTATTTCGTGTAAAGAAGAAAATATTGTTGAAAACTTAATATAATTTTTAGACAATTTAAAAAAAAAAACTAAGTAGAAAAGTAGTTCTTTAACCACGTCCAGTAAAGGTAGGTTATTTATAAGAAAACGTTTTGTTTAAGATGTTTTTGCTAGACAGAAAGTCATTGTATTGATATATTTAAAACCATTTAAATCCATGTTTTTAAACTTAGATTGGGCTTAAATTTTTGTTTTTTAAATACCAATTTTATTTGTAAAACATTTTTATTAGCTTAAAAAATATATATTTAATACTGATTAGATATAAGTTCCTTCAAATAATTTGCAAAAGTATTTCAAATAAAATAAAAATTGAGTTTAAAGCATTTTAATTTTTCCCAAAAAAATAAATTGACCACTCTAACCTTAAATGCTTGGACTATAGTAAATTAGTCACTTGCTCTTGCTTTTAAAAAAAATTTGTATTGATATATTTAAAACTATTTAAATCCATGTTTTTAAACTTAGATTGGGCTTAAATTTTTGTTTTTTAAATACCAATTTTATTTGTAAAACTTTGTTATTAGCTTAATTAAATCTATTTAAAAAAAATATATATTTAATACTGATTAGATATTAGTTCCTTCAAATAATTTGCAAAAGTATTTCACATAAAATAAAAATTGAGTTTTTATTTTAAAGCATTTAAATTTTTCCCAAAAAAATTAATTGACCACTCTAACCTTAGATGTTTGGACTATAGTAAATTAGTCACTTGCTCTTGATTTTAAAAAAAATTTCCATGCATTTATGAGTCACTCTAGTTGGTATCTTTTTTTTTTGTTTTCGTGTTATTGCTTTGCTTGCCTTAAAACTATTTTAAACAATGTTTTTTATTGAACTAAAAATGAATTTAGAAAAAAAAAACTTTTAAAAAAGCATAGAAATAAAGAACTTAATTAAAAATTATTTTAATGCCAAACAACTAACCTTTTTGTTAAGCAACAACCTTATTACACACGTTTTATTATATAACACTTCTAGAATTTTACTAACATACACACACACACAGTTTAATTTGTCCTTGCTCTCAACTGACTTTGTTTTAAAAATTTTAGAATATTTTATTTATACAACAAGAAATTTTACTAATTAGAAAAAACGTTTTATGTTATTTATTTTTGTCATAATTTCATTATCTCCAGTGCCACCAGTGGTAAAAAAGAGTATAAACATTAAAATATATTTATTATAAATGTAACAAAATATATTCATACATATCTGTATACTCTTGGCCGATTTAATATAATAAACATTGTCCATCTGTGATTTTCTCTATCTTTATATAAAAATATCGCGGCCAAAGTGCAACAAGAAATTTGCCGATAACATTTACCGGCCAAAAATCAATTAAATTGGCTGTTTAGATAAAAACATTTAAATCAAATTATTAAGAAAATACCAAAAATATTTGTTTGTTGCAAACTTCTGTCGAATCGGCTTAGTAGAAACCGAGTTGGGTATCAAAATGTGAGCTGCCATTCAAAAGTTTGGAAGAAGCCTCCAGCGTTTGTAAAGAATGTATAAATTTTTCAAAAAACTAAAAGTTTATTTCCATGCACATATGCGTTTTCATATTTGGCCAAGAACAGTCTTAGTTAGAGCAAATTGAAATTAAATATAAAACTTTGTATCAACTACTCATACTTAGGCCCTATGCTCCTCAAAGGAATGACGGGAACATATATATACATAACTACTCGTACCGGGACTGCCAATAATACATATTTTTAAGCATTTTTTAATTATATAGTATTTTTTTATACAAATTTTATAACCACATTTTAACTTAAGGCATTTCTTATAACTCTATTTCAAATTACAAAAAAAAAAAAATTCACAAATTTTTAAACCAAAAATGTTTGATTAAAATCGGCTTAGGGTCGCACATAGTCTTTGGACTCTAATCACGTAATTCAATTTTAACAATTAATAATTGCTTATAAAGACTCGTATTGAAATCATTTTTAACATAGCAAATATGCTTTTCGAATTTTGTAGTTATCGATTCATTATTGGTTCAGTTTCCATTAAAGTCCAATTCCCATAAATCACCTTAATGATAACAAGGTATTTTATAAGACAAAAATTTATACAAAAATCAACTATACGTTCATTTACCTGATTAAAAAAAAGTTATTTAAAATAACACTCATTTAGTCACCAAATTAGTTGTATGTGAACGTGAATTTCTATGCTAACATTTTGCAATGTTTCGTCTCCATATCGTTCTAGCTCTTATATAGGGCTCACTATTAACTTAATAATCGTATAACAGCAAAACAGAACTGAGATAAAAAAATAATATAAATAAGTGTTACATTAACACAAATATCTTTTAACAATTTTCAATGATCGGTCCATAATTGGTTTTTGCTGTTAAAAATAGGAAATAACCTTAACCCTTATAGAACCGTTTAAATTACATGACAACTGACTAATGTCTTATGTGGTAATCGCAATAATATTTAAGCAGAAACGAAAGTATTTTTTCTATATTATGCTGTAGAGAATAACATGGTCGGGAGCGACCGACTACAACTTCCATATTTGTTTTTATTTTCACTTTAATTATTGAAATTATTCCACCTTTATAATGTTTATTTTAACATTTGCCTAAGACTTAATGAAATATATATTTCTACACGTTTTGGTTTTACTATTATTACAATTATTATTATTAAAAGTTCAAAGGAACAAATAAACTGATTGAGATACATATTCTAAATAGTTTTTCTCTTAAAATTTTATGAAAACAAACACTCACTCTGCTGCATTTATATAATTTAATTCTTCAAAGCGTTGGATTGTTTTGTATGTATAAAAGCTAAATCACATCATTAAATATCTAAATATTTTCATAATTTGTGTCACCTGGCATTTATACTAAATGCCACAACTTATTTTACAATAACACTTCAATAAAAATATTATTTAATTATTATTTTAACAATGTATATATGTACATAAGCACTATATGTACGTAACAATATGTATAGTTATAATAGAAATATTTATAATGGTTTACGTGTGCGTAAACACAAATTAATAATCCTTGAACAATATTGTTCTAGTTTACAAATGTTTTGAATATTTTAATTAGCCTTAAATTACAATAAAAGTTAAACAACAAAAACAAACCTTTGCAAAAAGATGCAGTAAATTTAATTACATTTATAAGTGGAAGGGTATATAGGAGTGCCTTAAAGTTATATTTCTATTAAAATGCTAAAATTGATTACTTTGCAATTAGCAACAATTAGTAGCAACAATTTTATATATAAACATTAACGTGCAGAGTAGTAGAAATATTTGGCTTAAAATAGCCTCAAGTTATCCTGTCTCTCATGTGAACAGTGCTAATAACTTTGAGTTATTATTAGCCCATATCGTCCCAGTGTTCGATTAATTGAATAGTAAATATCATATGTTTTTAAATATATTTTTCTTTTTTGAATTTAAACTTAGATATTTTTTTTATAAAATTAGATATTGTAAGTGGTTAGCTTTAAATGTAAACCTGAAAGTTTTTACCCACTGCACCCCCCTTTTTGTAACAAAAACTTAAAACCATTCACTACAGGAGTAATAAAAAAAAATGCTGAGTAATGCCCAGTGCTTGATTAATCAAACACCATTTTCCCTAAAAACAAAAACACTTTCGTGTTATTCAATATCAAGTTAGCTTAAAACCACCAAGTTTTTTAAAGTTATTCGAAAAATTTTTCTCTGGGACGATATGGGTTAAAGGATCATGCATATTTTAAACTGAGCAAGATCTAAATTCCTAGGTTATGTTTTATTAAAATTTTTTAAAAAAAGCATATATTTTAATTTTTTTTTTACTTGCAGTCAGCCAAAGTTTCAATATAATTTTAACTGTTTTATGAACATGTGAGTAAATTGCAGACTTTGATCTTTTAAAGCAGTATGCTTTATAAGCATTAGTGTAAATAAACTTGATCCAATAATAGACCAATACAATACAAAATATTAATATTTTTGTCTATATAAAATCTGTGTAGTGTAAAATATTATTTCAATACAAATATTTTAAGCCCATATGAGCTAAAAATGTAAAAGTCCTTTTTGGAAGGATATTTGTATGAGGACTAGCTTAGATAATGGATTGTTTAATACTAAAATCAACAAGATTTACTTCTGCATTCAGAATATATGGTTTTTCAGTCTTTCTTTAAATATTGATTACAAAAGCAATCGCTTATCAAGAATATAAAAGAGGGGGAAGTAAAGCTCAAGGACAGATAAATTATGTTGGATCAAAAAACTTCAATAAGTACACAGCCAACAACTGAAACTTATCAAAAATGCCAATTTTTTTAAAAATAATGTCAACTCACAAACGCTAAACTACTCACTACCAGACCACCAATTAACAGCAATAGGGGAAAGCAGATCACATTCTCTATTTCAGACACTTATACTCTAGATATCGTATTTTTAGACTACTTAATTACTGGGGACTGGGCTTCAATAGGAAACACATCATTAAAAAAAATTATCAAACTTGATATAAACTACTCTAAGAATAAGCAAAAACAATTTTCTGCTTCTTTGGCAGACTATAAACCTTAAATGAAGGGTTCGTCGATGTCATACGTTGTCCAATAAATAGAAGTAATGCTACTTTTGATCCGATTGGCACAATTAGGAGAGTTACATTCATTTTTTAAATCCACAGGGCTGACTCAAAAGAACACGCCAGCAAATATCTGGTGACATTTGTAAGTTCGAAAGCCTTAGAAACAGACTGCCATATTTCCGTGCTCCTCTTAGGAACTACAAAAAATATATAATTGGGCAATTGTATATAATTGAGAATTGTGAACTAAATATATTTTAAAATAAATTGCATTAAATAAAATAAACAATTAAAGAACTAAATGGTAGAACACTTGAAAAAATTAATTTATTTAAGTTAAAGGGCGATGTTTAATTGTAAATTTCTATGTATATAACTTTTGTATTACCATGAGCTGCCCAGCAAAAACTGGATAATGACTGGCTCTTACTCAATCACATACTTTTCAATGAGTATAATATAACGTCTGCATTACTAAGAAGTAGTTTTCTAATAACAATATTAAATTATAAAATGTAACAACTTACTTATTAGATATCTAATAACAGATAGAAGCTGCGTATACTTTGGTTGGAAAAATTGTTAGAAGCCACTTAAATTAACATTTATGATTCTTATTTGGGTTAACATACTAAAATTATAAGTAGTAATACTTTTGACTGATGTTTACAAATTTCATGACGGTTTCAAATCGACTCTAAAGGTTTTTCTAAGCGTTTTAAATAACGTACAGTAGTAGTAAATCTCAGTTGCGTTCTTAGGAAGCCGAATATAATACATTATTGATAATGAGTTCTGTAAAACCATAAAATCAATTGGATATTTTACTTATTTAAAGCAACTAGTTAAATAATACTTTAAACGTTATGACTTATTCAATTCTTGATTTAAAACGGATAGGGTTAGTTTAAACACTAATAGTAAGTAGTTGGTTAAGACCGCTTCACATTGTAATACTGAGTACTACGACATGTCAAAAACTCAAATAAAAAGAGAAAGTATAATAATGTGAAGACAATATGTAATGGAATGTCAAAAAATACGTATAGAAGTTTGACAGTCGTATGGCTCTCACCATTTTTAGAAATTTTTTTAAACGCTGAGACTTTTCATTTTATTTTTCAGCAAACAAAAACAGAGTTGTGTGCAAAAATAATATAAATAGCTGTTGTGCCGTGTGTGGTTAATTAAAGTGTATAGTGTAGGCACAAAATATAATGAGAAAATTTTCTATCTGATTTTTTTGACAATCAGAACAAAAATCATTTAATTTTGCTCTCACAAAATCCAATGGAAATCTTAAGACTTGTAAAATAGTCTGAAGCCACCTTAATATTAACATAAAAGTAATGATTTCGCAAAATCCCTATTTGAAATTGAGGGTGGTAGTGACCATTTTTAGTTCCTATTTGTAAGGAAGCAGGGTAGTTACTTACCTCCAATTACGTTGACAATGTAACTACAGGATTTTATCATTTTAATTCATTACAAAGCAGTGCAAGTTTTTGCTGCATGACAGCAAAACTAAAGAGTATTAAACGGTGCCACTATTTCGATAATAAATTTTTTTACCCTTGATGAGCTTAAACTTAATTTCGGCATATTGTTTGCACTCATTTCCAATAAAAAATATATTTTCAAGTAAAACCTTGCATAAATTTATTTATATTAATTCTTAATGTGTTTCCTTTCATTATATGTCGTCTTACAAATGCTGACATTAATATAATTGAAAGATGTTGTGTAAAGCAAAATAAATTAGACACACATTTTAAAGGTAGACAAAAAAAACTGTACAATTCATTTAGAAGGATGTTAATATCGCAAACTGATAAAGGATATAAAACATAATCCAGTGTGAAAACGCTATAATAGAATTAAAAATTAACTTAAGACGAAATAAACGAAGTTATTGAAAATTTTATTTTCACCATAAAATATATATTAATCAAATAACTTTCAAATGAATCCGGTTTATAATCTTATTATCCTAATAAACATTTAAAATCCAATTAAAAAGCAGCACTGTTCTTCAAAATTAATACACATGTCTAAATCAAATCTCTGTATTTTACATTAAAAAAAAATATATATAACAACATTCATTTATTTTTTAACAGCCTTCTAACAGAATCTAATTTAATCATTTATTTTAAATCTTTCAAGTTCGTGTGTATTTTTTATGATTTTTTTTTTGTTTGAAAATAAAAATGCACCATAAAATTACCTTAAAAAATTTATCATTCTTTTCATGAAATTCAAAATACAAGAACAACAGCAGGAACAAATAAGGAAATAAACACAAGTGGGAAAGAGAAAAACTCGAAACATTTTTCATAAATATTTTAACAAATTATATTACTTAAGCAAGTATTATATATATATTATTTTCCTCTTTGCATTTTGTTTTTTTTTTATCATCTTCATCATCATCGTCGTCAACATCAGTTGTCGTCGAGTCGTGGAAATGTTAAACGTATTTTGTTTGTTTGTTAGTTTGTTGTGTTGTGTTGGTTGTGTATCTAAAGCTTAAATCCCCTAAAAGAATAAAATTGTATAACTTTAGCACCTTCAATATGTCAACATAATTCCTCTATAGAAAAAAATGTGAATGAAAAAAGTTATATACAAATGATTTTATTTTTTACAATTTTTATTTATTCCGAAAAAAAAAGAAAAAGAGGCAGCTAATGGAGGCAAATATTTAGCGAAACACAATGTACAAGAATCGGGAAGCTAAAAAGTGATAAAACTTTCAAGTGACAGACACAAATCAAATTAATTTATGTAAATTTTTGCAGCATGCAAACGAACAACATTTACTGATGGCAAAAAAAAAATAAAACAAAAATCTGAAAATATATTCGGAAAAATGGTAATAAAAACCAAGATTTAAAGAAAGTTACTCTACGAAAAGAATTACGTTCGATGCTTAATGTTTTTGTTGACACGATGGGTCAAAAACCCGTTTAATCAAGCAAGAATACTCTCAGCATAAATTACATTGAGTACAAATGTGTTATTTGGAGCCAGTGTTGAAATATTAAGAAAATCGTCTTTTTTATATTTATGTAACTCATTATATAGTGTTATCTTCCATATTGCCAGGAAAACGATTTAAATAAGTAAAGAAGGTATTTAAGTTATTAATCATGTTCTTTTCAAGTTGCTAAAAATGTAGCATTAGCTGTCTGATGAACCCACTTCTAGCAAATGCTGGAAGTTCTAGAGCTTTTAAATGCTGTCCAAAATCTTTAATAGTGTCATCTAGGTAACACTGGTTAGCAGTACAAAAGTCTGTTATACTAACTGTCTCCTGAGAGTTTTTAAAAAAATCGGAACAGACCACATAGATGACAGTTAATTAGGAAAAATCCTATATTATACTTAAAATAACTTTTTTTATTGTAATTTTTCTATAAATGCAAAGATCCTTCGTAGATTAAACACACCAAAACTGGTATCGGGGAGCGACTTTATTTGCATGGATTTAAAAGTTAAGTAAGTGAAAATATCATAATTTTTTTCAGGAGAGCAAAAACCATCTTTTAATTAAACCATTGTTTTTTGCTAATTTTTATCTTCTCAAAAATAATGATAATAAAGGATTTTATTAAAAAAAAATGGTTTTAAATGACATGTAAATTTACTGTTTAACTATTTTGGTTAGAGAATTGTTTCATATCCAAAGCTCGATGGATATTAAAACATTGTACCACTATACAACTTACAACGTTCTTCCTGATTTTAACAGAGATAAGATGCATAATTTAGCTGATTTATTGCTTAACCCTAACCCTCCTGACACGTGTCCGACGGTACCCGAGTGAAATTTAAAGCCAAATATCTCTTAAACAACAAAATATACAAAGTTGTGGTTCCGCAAGTTCCTTTAGGTAATCATTTTTTAAGGATTTTTATCTCTTTAAGCTTTCGTAGTTTGTTTTGATTGGCTGTGAAGCAACTGAAAATCGGCTGTGGAGCAACCGAAAATCAAATCCTCCTGATAAGGGCATCTGGGTACTCGTATATAAGTTAAGAATTTTATATAGAAAAGTAAAGGTAGGACTACATTTAAGATTATAATTAATTAACGAAGTACATATGTACACAAACAAAATTTTTTTTACATTATAATAATAATTTTGGAAATCCCCGAACTACAAAGCAAACCATTATATTGATATTCAAACCGTAACAGAAAAATTAACATACACGGGTACCCGGGTATCCTTGTCAGGAGTCTATGTACAAAAATGTTGCCAGTACGGTTAAGGTTAAGAAAGAGAGTAAGGTTAATGGTAATCTACAAAAAACCGGTGTGATTTAAATTACTTTTGTGTTTTAAATTACTTTTGAGTCCGCTAAGACACTTTTGGCAAACTTTGCGTACTAAATATCCAAACAGACAAATATCACATTAAATTGTTTTTATATACATACATATGGTCAACTATTTCTTTGGCATTATTTTTTATACCTAAAATCACCTGTTTAAATATAATATGGTGGCCAAAGATTTTTGAAAGTCGGAGCCGAATTCGTAGTTCTTCTTATATGTATTGGCATTACTAGTGCAAAAAGAACACGACCTACTAACACTGAAGCTCCTAAAGATTTCAGTACATTAGATACCCTAAACGTTGAGATTTACATGGAAATTAAAATATTGAAGAAAACCTAGTGTGATATTCAAAATCTTGGAGCAAACTACTTTGACCAACGGTTCCTGAGGGTTTAAGATAAGTCTAATTCTTTACCATTATTCTTTCCCCACCAAAGGAGGTTTGTTGCTTAAAGTAAACCTTCAAAAGGTAATTTTTTTAAGCAGATATAAAATTTAAAAAAAAATTATTTATTCATTTTTCTAAAGTTTGTTTCTAAATTATGAAATGTTGTCTCCTTGTATCTAAATAAAATTCTATTGGATTTTTTACCTTCGTTTAAATGTATTTCCCATAGTGCATATTTTTGACGTCAGTGCTAACATTGTCTGGTCTTGTCGTTTAGCTTATCTGCTGAGCAGGTGGAAATAAATAAAAATATTTGCAAGTATTTATAACTTAAAATCTTCAGGGATATACAAATGACAAATTTTTACTTTCTATTTACTTGATTTCAACATAAATGTTCTTTTACTTTTCTGATGGCTTTGAAACTGAAGAAAGCATAATTTAATGACAGGCAATACTCATGCCAACGAACAGCACGATAAAGTTTCGATGTTGATGATATATAACATTTCTCTTTGCTTTTCCGGTGCCATTGAAACTGAAGAAAACAAAATTTAATGCTACACAATACTCATGCCAACGGCATAATCAAGTTACAATGTTGACGATACATATATTACTTGTACACTTTTTTTTTGCAAAAAAAATATATAAAAAAAATCATTAAATTATTAAATATGTATGAATGTGATTTGTTTATCAAATAAATTGCGAGTGAGTCGGTGTGTCACAATAAAATGACGAGTAACGTCTTAAAGAAGAAATATGTTAATAAAACTGCTAACATTATTTAGGGATATTAAAACCGGAAAACGGATATAAACTTTAAACAAGATATTAGTATGTATTTATGTATGTATGTGTGCGTTTATGTAAATGTAAAAACATCTTAAGATTTGTGTGAAATTTGATTTGCTAATAAAACTTAAAATCATATTTTAAATGCTGTTTTATATTCTACTTATTGCACATACAAAATTTATGTTTAAATAACATTGTATTTTATGACAGGACATATGGTGATTTACACAGATCGTTAAAACTGATTAAGTAGATGATTTATGAGAAAAATTTATGTTAAATCTTAATTATGTACTAACGTAGAGTTTATTAAGAGCTGCGCAAAAATTTATCACTTTGCAAAAAATTTCCAGAATCAAAAATCTTTAAAAAAAATTAAATAACAAAAAACTTTACAGCCATTTGCCAAAATTAATGAAACAAAAAGCTAATTTTATATCAATAAATAATTAATACATTTTTAACTAAGATTTAATATAAAATTTAAATTAAGTATAAATTTAATTAAAATTTTTAAAAATTTTTGTGAAAAAATAGTCCTTTTGATGTCAGTCGATGAAATTAAAAAATTCTTTTCGTGTGAACAAGATTTTTTGTTGCATTTATTTTGTCTACTTTCAGCAGCATCTATCAATAGCGAGTAGTTTTTTGGTTTAATGGCGCAAAAGTTGAATATAAAAAATCCCTGTTAGAGTAATTAATTTTATTTAATGTAATTGAAAAGAAACTTTAGTTATTGTTCACAAATATTTTATGTTTAAATTTTAAGTTTTATTTTTGTTTTGGGCTTATTCCATTTAAAATCAACCAATAAAATTAAGATTTTCGACCTTAACCCTTTTGAATTTGATCAAATTTTGTACATAGGCTTTTTTACTTATATATTTAAAATCTGCATAAAATATATAATCAACAACAGCTTAAAATTTTTGCGGCATCAAATAAAATATTAAATTTTGTAAAATAGTCTAAAATTTAAACATTGTTCTTATGTTGTGTTATATTCTCTATTATAACTGAGAAGCCATATATTATATTTTTTTTAGAATTTGAAAAATAACACTTTTTGAGATAAATGTCCGCGAAATAAAAATCGCGAAGTTTAGATAATTTTTTCTTTTATGAAAAATAAGTTTTATACACTATTTAAAAGAAAATTGTATTGCCTGTTAAATGAAGCCAAAATAAATAACGTAGCTTATACAGATCAAAACATATACATATATAATTTTGTAAACATATTTTAATAAATTTTTGTTAATTTTTCGAAGTTTCAATTCGTTATATTTTTTATTTATTTATTTATTTTATTTCAGTTTGTTAATTCCTATACAACAAGAATAAATCTTATATTTAAAGTACAGGAAAGCAGTATTATAAATAGCGTTTAGAAATCAAACATTATAAAAATATATTAGCTATAATTTACTTATTCTATAAGGCATTACAATTTACTGTTGCACAAAAAATTCAAATAAAAACTGTTTAAAGCTATTTGCGTTGCTGTTAAGTTGTTGAGTTTGTGGAAGAACATTCCAAAGACGGGCAGCGTGTACAACCTAGCGACTGAACCGAGTTAAAATTTTGCATCGAAATTTGCTTTGCCGGGGATAAACTCTGTACCGAATTTGATTAAATTTGAAATTTAATTCAAAACGGTCAAGGAAAATCAGTTGGTTGATTTTATTTGTTTTAACCCCTTGTTGTTTATTTAAACTTTACAACTTTGCTGATATCTTTACTTACCGATAACGGTAAAAGCTTAATTGTAACTGGATTCTAATAAGGTGTTAAAGGTCAAGTTTCACAGACAAAAGACAAATCCAAAGGAAATTTTAAAAAATTATTATATTTGTATTTATTTATGTAGGTTTTAGTGACATTTTTATTTTAATGTGTCTTTCTTAGAATACCAACTTTATCAATTAAAGTTCGCTGATTATCTTTAACAATAAAAAAATTTACCGCAATATTTATTTTTATTGAGAGTTAATCTTAAATTTTTATACCATTCACCTAAGGTGATAAGAGAATATATAAGTTTGTCATTCCATTTGTAATTTCTACAATATTCATTTGCGACCCCATAAAGTATATATTTTCTGAATCCTTATAGATAGGGAAGTCGATTTAGCCATGTCCGTCTGTCCGTCTGTTAAAATTAACTTTTCTTAGCTCCCTGATGGCCTACGGACCCGTTACTTGTATCAAACTATCAGAAATATTCCCGATATTCTGTTATCACCAAAATCAAAAAATTAACGAGATATAAGCATAAAAGATAACTTTTTTCACACAAAAATTGATTATATTTTTGTGTTAGACACATAGTGAAGGGTATATATTAGATTTGGAACAGCCGAAAATAGCGCTCTTACTTGTTTTTTTTTGTTGTCTTTTATACTTCTAAGGGCTGGCGTTTTTAAAACAAATAATACTAACATCATTCCTAAATCGTGCACCTTCACAAGCAAAAAATCTGCATAAGTGTATGAAAAAATAACTGACGAAGCCAAAATTCCCTTAAAATGTTTTTTAATTTATTATCATTTTTGACATATTCCAATACCCCCAAGTTTGGATTAACACAATTTTAATATTCATCCCCAGAAAAAGTCAAGTGAAATGTTGCAAATATTGCGGTCTTATCAACCTAATGAGGCATGTCCTTTAAATATTTCTTAGAATAATTCAATCCTGAATTTTTAAAAAATGCAAAATTACTCAATTTTGGTTTTTAAAAGGCACTAGTACCGTTAAGAAAGCTTCTGAGATGGTAAAGAACTGTCAGAGCTTATGGAGATTTTAATATCTATACAAATTGGCGAAAAGGAAATTTGATATAATATCAAAAACTGACTGAAACTAACACAACTTTCAGAGAAGTCAGATAAGGCTATATAAATTAAAAAATTAAGTTGAGTTAAGATGTTATGACTTATAATTTATTTTTCAAAAAGGCTTAAGTTGCATATATACTAGAATAATAATATAAATGAAAAGTAGAAAATAATTGTTGTAGTAAATTTCGTTCTCACTCATTAAGTGGTAGGAAATATAAATATAGGCGACAAGCAATCAACATACCCTAGTTCTTTATAAACTGTGAGTTTAATAGATGATATTTACATCCAACACTAATCACCGATCAAAGACTGCTGATGACGACATCCGTAGCTGATTTCGAAAATGCATTCCACTCGGCTAGTGTCGGCAAAAACTTACTTTTTAAAAATTATTATTCATTCATTATCACAATAAAAAATAAAATTTCTAAGAAATTTTAAAATGAACTTTAGCCAGAATAAAACCAAAAATAATTGTCTTAAAACAAATTAAAGTTTGTAATAAAAAAAAAACTTTATTAAAAAATTCTAAAAACGTATAGTTTGACATTTATTACTTGAAATTTAGCTGAGTGATAGATCTTAAAGAAGAGAATTAGAATATGTAATAAAATGAAAAAGCACTTATGTCAACTAAAGCCATTATTATTTATTGCCACTATATATCCGTTTATTAATGAAATATTTATTCAAAAATTTACAACAGAAAACTCATTCAAGTTATATTTTACTATATGTCTTAGCAATATTGCGAATAGTTAGTTATTAGTTTTTATTTTTTTTAAGTTGTTAATTTAACAAAACTGCCTCACGAGAATTGTTTTGTAAACCTTTACAGAGTTAAAGCATTCATTACGAAAAGGACGTACTAACCTTTAAAAGACTTTGTCAAATGTTTTTCTACTTTATTTAATACCGTCGTTTCACTACCACTAGTTTAAATAAGAATTTTTATTTCGGACAAGTAGATATTATACCCTTTTTTGATAGTTATGTTAGTTCTAAAAGTTTCATTAATTATCATCAGCTGATAGTGTCCATATAAATCGACCCTTTGTTAATCTAAGATCTTTGAAATTTTCGTTTATGTGTGTTTTTATCCTGAGTTAAAGTCACAAAATTTTATATTTTTTTCATAGAAAAAACATACAAAATTTAAGGTATAATTTAAGTCAGTTTTCTCAAAAATTAATGGTCTCCAAATGGTCACTTTTCGCACCCGAAACGTTTACAGTTTCATTCATCATGAAACCATTTGCAGGCTTTAGCAAAATTGCAAAAGATATAACAAAGGAAAAGTGGGGAAAAAACCCAGCAATGAAATGCAATTTTTTCATTTCAAATTTAACAACTTGTTAACATTTTATTTCATTTACTTCTTTTACTTGCAAATCAAAATAAAATTTAGGTAACCCGGTTTTACAAGTCATACAAAAAGTAAGAGAAAAAAAAACTGTAAATGTTCGCTATAAAAATTGGGAATAAAAACTATATTCAGCAAAAAGTCTTTTGTGTACAATATTTATGCAAGTTCTTTTAAATGAAGCCAAAAAGAAAAATACATTCAATTTAAATGTTACTTTTTTACTTTCATCCTTAATGTTTAGGAAAAAGATAAGGAGGCAAGAAAAATATACATACATATGTACATATGTATGTAAGTTTGTTTGCTTGAAAAAAATTGTTTTGTTTTTTATTCAAAACTAACAAAAATAAAAAGAAACGAAATCGACGTAATGTTTTCTTTTTTTTTTGTATGTATGTACATATTAGGACAAAGAAAAACTAAAAGGTTGCCTTCGAATTGAAAAAAAAATGCTTAAGTAACTAAAAATGTAAAATAATGGCTGCGAAAATCAGAAGACCAAGCAAGAAAAAAGGGCAAAAAAACTAAAAAAAACTTAAAATAAATTGTCGGAGATTTGTATTCGCAAATAAAAATGAGGTCAGAATTATATTTTTTTAACAAGATAAAAATAAAATGAAAAAATGTTAAGGTGCATTAAGACTATATAATTGTGAATCTACAAACTCTTGTAGTTGCCGTGATTGTGCAAAATAAATGTTTTAGAAAATCGAAATTCCTTGTGTTGACTTTGATGACTTTAAGATTTTAAAGTTTAAGAAATATTTTCGTACAAAAAGTATTGTGGCAGGTATTTACTTGAATGAAAAAATGTGTCAGACATTTTTAAATTGTTGTAGCAAAAAGGATATAAGTGCTTTTATATTTGATATAAGACAAAGGAGTCAACCTGGACCATGGACCGTTAAGCTTTCTAATATTCAAAATATATGCAACATTTAAAAAAAATCTATGGCCCATATTCATAGTTATAAACTAAAGTCGGTTCTTTTTAAAAACGACTTAAAATTCAAAACCTTTTGTTAACTGTTTTGCTATTATAGTCAAAAATAAAGTATGTTTTAGATTCAACCAGCTTTAGGTGGGTGACACTTCAAATCGTAAAATGTTTTCGTACAAATTGTAACAAAATATTAGCAGGTAGGAACTCTCAGCTGATTTTGTATAATGTTGGCGAATGAAAGAAAAAAGAAGAAATCAGAAATGCCAAAAAATTTAAAATTTTTTTATTTATTTGAAAAAACAAAAATTAAAAACAACACTTAAATGACTTATTGCCCTTTTTAAGTTAATTTTACATAAACATAAATAAGGGAAGCAATGTGGGCTGCTGTCTTTTGCAAAAGACTGTTGGTTTTGTGTTTTTTAGGTAAGTTTAAAACAGCTTCAGTTATTTTTAAGTTTAGTATAAAGTCGGCTTTTACGTTAAAAGTATTTTTTAACTCGTCTATAGTATTTTTTCAAAAGTATACTTTTTAACTCTTAATGTATACTTTGTTTGCGACTATGATTAGGGGCCTATCTTTTTTACAATTGTAGTTTGAATTTATATTTGTATTTATCACATAAAATTTACTACTTATGTACATAAATAGTAAATTTATAATTATACAATTATGAATTTAACCCTGTAAAAACTACTAACCTACTTGTTACTTATTCAGAGATTCTAGGCCTTTTTTTAAGGTTTTAAATAAAATTATAATGCTTCAGGTTATTCTGTAAGAAAGGATCTTAACCCAATAATAAGCTATAATAAAACAATAATGGTTTGAATCTTGATCAGTGGTTAACCCTCTCCTGTCAACACACTTCTCCTAATTTATTTAGATTTTATACTCAAGAGAATAATCAATTTTTAAGATGAATATTTATGTTTGAATATATGTTTTTTTTGGAATGTTGTAAATTTCTTAGGGCTGCTAACCTCCATATATTTTGAGTTGTATAAGACTCTTTTTATTGCCATTTCTAGTTCTGTAAAAGTGTTAACAGAATAACAAATTGCAATTTCATATATTTTTGTTTTTTAGTCTTGCTACGTGTTTTATATTCGATTTAATTAAGGCCACCTTTGTTTCGAAAAGGCCTAAAAATTCAATGAGAAATACATTATATATATTTTAATCTTCTAGGTGTAAGGTTTTCAACTATTAAAAACTTTTCTTTTTAAATTATTAGTTCAAATTTCGTTAAACACACTATTTCTTAGTATCGAAACGAATTATTTTTAATATATTTTTTAAAGAGGGCCAAATTGATCTTCTAGTAATGAATTTAAATAAAAACATCAAATCTCTAAATAGCGCCATTAGGAATAAATTTTTTTTAACAATTACTGATGATCTCATTCAAACCTTTAAGGTTGAAAAATATTCTTATAAGAAAACAACACCTAAAAGAATAAGAAAAGATTAATTTTTGAAAAGTAATAACCTAAAAATCCCTAAGAGGTTTAGTAAAGGGTTGATTTTGATAAATTAAACTGACAGTTATTTTTAAAATATATCATTATATTACACAATTGATCATTATACGGCTTTTCGTTATAACACTTTTTAAACTAATCAAAAAATAAAATTATAATGATTTTCCATTGACGTCAAGCTGCTACAGATTTTTAAACTACATAAAATAAAATTAATAAACGAAGCCATAATAATAGTCTGATTTAAAAAAAAATGAATGAAAAATCTACATTTTAAGAGAAAAACCGAAATGTTTTTTGGTAACAAAATGCTACTTATTATACATAAACAAAACATATTTTTTTTTCTTGTCTATTGTCATTAAAATTAATTAAGTTGTCTTATGACATTATTAAATCATATTTGAAATAATTTAAAAACTAATTTAATTAAATTACAATGTCAGTTAATAAAATTTCTGCTCGTTAAATTTCAACAGGCCTGTTTCTGTCTTTGTTTTTGCCTGTTTTTTTTATATGTAACTATGTATGTACATACATATGGATGTTTATAAAAAAAAAAGAAAACAAACAAACAAATAAACAACAACGACAAGGTAAGAAAAATATTTATTTAACAAAAGAAAATTAGGTTGTCCTTTAAATTGTGATAAAAAAAAAACTTTGGAATTTTAATAGAAACAAAATATTTAATTTGCGCCTTAACACATTTACGTACAAAATAAGGTAAGCCTGCTTGAAGATGGCCCTATAAATGCTAAATGACTCTAACGTTCTTTTGGAGTGATTTACATTTTTTTCTTTAAGGTTGTTTTGTGTAATACCAAACTTATTTTGGAGTTCTTAAATTAGTTTAATTTAAAATAAACTTGAGTTTTTGAAAAAAAAAACACATGAAGGTAAATTTCTTTTGGAGTACCGTAATGCGCGCAGTTCCCTCACATCAATCTAACGTTGTTGTGTAGATATAAGTGTCCAAAACAAACAGACACACAAGTTTGATTAATGACTGCTTTCTGGCCAAGTCCTGTTTATCCTCTTTTACTGATGTACGATTTTGTATCTTGTTTATTTGAATTATTTTTCTGATTACTCTAAGATTTTTTTGTTATAAATTCCTTCATATTACTGATGAGTGTAGGTAGCTTTGGTACATATATATTTAGTACGAGGAAAGACTAAAAAGGTCTTTAAAATTTTCCAAAATTGATATCAATAGTTCTTTACCATTTAGATACAAGATGTCATGAGAAGAATAATATTTTTCAAATATAGTTTTTAAGATGTCCATAGATTTAGGTCAAATAAAAAATATATATTTTTTATTCTGTTATAATTAAGCCTAGGTAATGTATAGCAAAGTACATAAAGTGACCCCGAGAATTGTAAACCATGAAGGCTGTCCTCAGCTGTTTTTGATAAATCAAAAACAGAGCCAAGTATATAGTGCTACCATTACTTTTACAATCTTAGTTTTATAATTGAAAATTTCAAGATAAACATGATGACACTGATTTTTATTTTATTTTGACTCAAGTTTATTTTTTATTTTTGACCTTAACCCTTAAATGCATAAGGTCAACACCTTAAATGCTACCAAGCTACCCTTGTGTAAAAAAGCTCGCTGAGCTTGAATTAGACACTTATTTTTTTGTCATATCCTGCCATTATCCTGGAAAATCGGAAAAATCAATTTTTTTTATTCACTACACCTACATTTAGAAAAAATGTAGTATGGAAAATTTTTTATTTATTTATGGGAAACTAATGAAAAAATAATTAAAAACTAAGTAAATAGTGTATTAAAATAAATTTGTTGACTATTTTTAAAATATTTAGAGCAAGCATAAGAAAAGATTTTCATACAGTTGTAGGTTTGAAACAACTCTTTTAAAATCACTGGAAGTAAAATCGATAACAATATATTTACGGTTACAGCATCACAGCAGTATTTTTAAAAAGATTATTTAAGATCTCGAAAGCAGAGTCTCAACTCGAGAAATCTCATACAAAAATCATGTAATCGTTTATAGAAGTGGAAGCGGTGCACAACTGCACTCTGCCTTACAAAGCTGCTTCCGAGGTGGCATAATTTTTTAGTTGGGATTCTACTACTTTATGGCTCAACTCGTTTTTCCTTTTTAGTAAGATCATCTACAGGTGCCATCGGTATTGATAAAAACAACGTTTTGGATCTTTTTCGTGGAAGCGAAGAAGGCTCACTATTGACAAAATCAATAGATATTGACGCACCAATATCAGGAAGCTTCAAGAATAGATACATTTAGCTCATCAGTATCGTCTCGAGGACAAGGCGAACCAGTACTGGGCAGATGTTGAAGGATGCAGGATATTTAAATCGTTTTGGCAAACTACATCAGCTAGCAGGACCAAGATTCTCCTGTCTATGGAAAAAAGAAACCTCAAGCTGATTACCGGCCTTTTGACTGGTCACTGCAATATTATATCATTCTCGGCAAACTGGCAACCTAGTACAGCTGACTTTTGCCGTCTGTGCGAGGACGCAGAGAAAACGGTGAAGGTGAAACGCCTATTATGCCGTTGTCGGGTACTCGCTGGTAGACGACATCGATACTTCGGCGTCTTCCATGTCGACCACCTGACGACACTATCAAGCTGTGACCCATACGCTATGCTGGTCTACACCAATGGCCTAAAATGGCTAACGGCGGCAAATGCATAGCCTACTAGTTTCTACTTGTACATTTCTCTCTCTTTATCTTTCTCTTAAAAGGACTATCACAATGGACAATTCTATCTCTGGGTGAAGTGGTGAATTTCCCCCTCTGGGAGCCACCATATATCCTCGAACCTAACATAACCTTACCTAGCTCGTCAGTATTAAAAACTGTTGCTTCTAATAATATTACATATTCAGTTTCCGTTTGATTTTTTGCGCTATTTGAGTATCATCATCATCCAATTAATCCTTTCATTTTCATCTTCGGATCGGTCTCTATTACTATCATATATATCATCCACTTCTTGAGCATTGAACATCTTTCAATCAATTAAAATGTTATTAATTTCTAAATAGACAACTTTAAAAAAAATTAGTAGAAGTAGTCAAATAACACAAAATAAACTTAATAATAATCAAATAAAACAAAGCACAAACTATCTACTCAAACTTACCTTAAACACGAATAATAAATATTATTTCTTTTTTCTTCGCGTCTGAAAATCACTTTTGAAATTATTTGCAAAAAGTGCAAACGAAAACTTTGTGAAGCCTATTTATAACTAAAATAAAACATAAGAGAACTGCAACGGCTCTTATATGAGAAGCAATATTGTCTGCTCTCATGTAAACCCTTAATTGATACATTTAAGTTAAATTTGTTCAATTGTCGTACGATTAAAAACATGTACCATATATGGTACGGTATGCATTTAAGGGTTAAGTTTGACTTAAAATTTAAAACTTACATTGCGAGAAGCTGACCATTTTTCTTTACTTTGTCTTAAACATTAATGACAATACACAACGAAAATTAGGAAATATATGTAAACGCAATTAATCTATTTGCAACTAACTAATTTTGAAGCATATTAAAATAAGTAATAATATTGGAAAAGAACAAACAAAAAAAGCTGTTAGTGATTCTGGTACACTCACATGCAGTACACACGTACATGTATACCATATGTAGCTTTTTATGACAACATGTGTCTTTCTTACATGCCGTATACTACCCTGTTACATGTGAATTAAGACATTTGTAATATTTTTCGTTCGCATTTAGTTGTTTCAAAACATGTAAAAGCAAGAGTTATTGATGGAACATTTGCGAAGCGCATGTTAAGTACATATAAGTTTGGAATGTATTGGATAAATTTGTTTGGCTATTCGGTTTCCTAAAATTTTGCATTAATTTTGTTTTAGTGAAAATATGACCAAATATCATAATATTCTTATTGGTTGATGATATCGACGTTGTGCCTTAAAACTTCAAATCTCGCCAACAAAGAAAATCAACCGTTTAATTGCCTCTGTATAGCAGTACAGTGGCCTCTGGAAGTTTGTTTCACCAGAGTACAAATTAAAAACAAACTGGACAGATGGCAAAGTGTGTGGATGAGCTAGGAGTTGATGGTGTAAATTGCTGAGCACCAAAAACATGGTCAATTTCTTATAGACAATGGTAATATACAAAACTCAACTTCTTCAACATCAACGCTTCAAATGGTATATTTTCTATAGCATTATATTTTTTAAATTAAAAAAAAGACTGAAAATTGGTTGCAGGAATCTAGTGCAATTTATAGTTTGATTGTGAAGGAGTCCTCGGTATCGTCATCACCATCATCAATTGAATTCGGAGTCAGCAATCTACGTAAACGTTTTCGATTGAGAACACCTACACCCTCATAATTTGCTCATCGTGGCTGCGTTACATTCTCTGATACAAATTCAACGTTCTTTCAGAATTTTTTAACAGATTTGTAAACAGTTTCCGAGCCAGAGGCACGAAATTTGCGCCACGAAATATTACCCTTGATGATGAACTTTTTGGACGCAATTCAGGAAACAAGACCACTTTCACCAGTTCAATTTGAGGAGCAATAATATAATGTGGGACATTAGTTGTTAACTAGAACCGACATTAAGTTTGCAGGTTGAAGCAATATTTTTATTTTATTTTTTTTATGGATTTTTTTCTTTTTCTTATGGAGTATGAAAAAATAAAGAAACAATAAACTTGCAAACATTAATGGGCCAATTTGGATAAAATTTTAAACATGGGTTTCTCAAAATATAAGAAATTTTATGATATGGTACAATTTAGAAACCATTAACAAAGGAGTAAAAATAGTTCGTGGTAACTAGTTTCGTACTCTTCAAAACATATTGGGGTATGTTCTGTGTTCCGCGTGGAATTAAAATGTGCGGAATTGTCATAGCATTGTTGTTTTTAATAATTTTTTATAACATGTATTTTCCTCAATGTTCACAAGTAAGGTGTCTACATATGCTACACATATCCACACATGTGATACCCCTGCAAATGTGTTTATCTTGCCTACATGTGTCACATTTAGATTCTAGGACAAAAACACATTTCATGTACTATCAAAATTTTATGTAACCGATATGCTGAACATATTCGTGACGTCAGAGTCACATGGTTACTTTTTACATTTCGTGTACTACAGGCTTTACATACATTTAAATTTACATACATATGTATGTATGTATGTATACATATGTATGTGAAGTATAAATAAATTTAATTTGATATGTACACTTTAAATCCTCTTTACTGTCAAATAAATAGAATTAAATAGATAAACGTTCTATTAATTTATTTAAACATGTGCATAAATAATATATGAAACTGATTTGGCTTACATTATTAAAATAATAAAGTTGCGGTTGTTTTCCTTATTTGTTTACGTTCCCTTGACTTCTCTATTGTTTTTATTATGATTATGTAAATATTATTGTGTTAGTTTTAGTGAACATTTGTAATATTACACGAGCGTATATTATTTTGGCACTTCATAAACATTTTTGTTTTCGTTTGTCTTCTTGATTTTTAATGGGATTTTCTTAATATTATTTTAAAAGTTCTTGTTTTTTTAAGCCTACATTACCATAGAGTATAATGCGTTTGCAGTTAATTATATAACATTGCGCTCAGTCATACTTATTGACGCAGAATTACTTTCTGGGTAGGTTGACTTCTTGTTGTATATATGTCCGTATATAAGTTGGTTTACTTGGTAGTTCGCTACGTGCCAACTGTCAATTGGAGTCCAATGACTCCGTTTTGACAGGACCACATCACCCGTCAGATGTGCCGTGCTCTAGGAAAGATAGTCCATAGGGAGATAGGGGTGCTAGACCCATCCTGCTGCTGTCAGATATTTCAGTAGGTCATTTAACCTGGTCATGGAGGTCCTATAGTATATAGTTACCCAGGAACTTGTGTCATTTGACAGAAAAGACGAGGTATTCGCAGAAATGGTGGAATACTGTTTCTTTCGTTCTGCTATCCTTACAACTGCGATAGTGTTTATTATAAGGGAGTTTGAGCTGTTGTGCATGTTTTCGCAGCATCCAGTGGTCCTTTAATATTGCCAGCAATCTTGATACGTTTTTCCGATTCATGGGTTGCTTAGTAGGTCTGGTGTTTAAGCAGGGCCACATCAGCTTGGCAATCCTGTATTTATCCATACTTTCCCATCTATTTCAAGCGGAGTTTTTTCTGACTAGTTCATCTGCCTGTTTACTGCCAATAACCCCAGATAGTTGACATAGCCTAGACAGTTCCATCTAGCATTGCTCAACTAATGGGGATGTAATGGTGTATGATCTGTGTTTATGTGTGAAATCGTCCAGTGCGTTTATCAAAATATTTCCTCTATTTAAATGCACAAGAGTATAACAATATTGTGTTTGTTTTGCTTTTGACTTATTTTCATTTTTTACTTTCGGTTAGTCGAGTTTCGGTTTTGTAACTTGAGTGGCGATTTTTTAAAGCATGTGTTTTAAGGCATTATTAACAAACACAAACTAAATAAAAAAAAAAGTGAAATAAAAGTAATATAAAATAAGAATATTGAAAAGAAATTGTATTTAATCAAATTTACCATTCAAACCGAAATACATTTAAATAAAATCAAAAGAAAGAAAAGAAGGAAAAAAAAGAAAATAACAACAATTAAAGGTTTTTTGCATTGTTGAACACAATCAGTGAGAGCGATAAAACATCCATCTTCTGAGTGAAAAAAGTGCCGCCTGACTGTCGACAAGAAAACCGATATTCCTTGAATATTCCTGATTCGTATCAGCCTGCTTACTGGCAAATACCTGAGCCCTTAATACACTGCACTCGTTCGGTAGACGATATATTGCACACAATACTTTCGTATTGTCTTTTGACATGAACAAACTACGCAGTTTGTATTTTACTAAAGTAATAAAAGATATGATATAAATCACATTAGTATCTGCTTCAGTGGTCTAACCTGACAGTGGTCCTTCTACTGGGTTAAGCGTTCAGCTATCACCCCTGTTAATGCAACAGGCCTCTTACTGAAAAGTTCTGACAAAGCTATTGCTACTTGTAGATTGACTGTCTGAAGTTTGTAACAAGCACGAGGAACATACAGTCGTTCTAAAGCTACGGTTACATTCGTCAAAAATAAAAATGTATTTCAAACTACTTTATATTTGGAAATATGTCTTAAGCATCGTGGAAATTTTCAATTGATATTTTTATTTGATCATATGGGCTTTTTTGAAAACTATTTTAAGGGCAAACAGCGGGTCAAACTATTAAAAAGACCGGGTTCTTGGACAATTTTTTAACGAATGTAGTCGATTTTGAAATTTAAAACTTTTTTTGTAGGAAACTAATTGGCTGGCAAAAAAAAAGAGAAAATCTTTACTGTGAATCAAATGTAGTCACCATCTTTAAAGCTAATAAACCGCATTTGATCATTTTATCCTTGCAGATGAACAGAAACAACTGGTTATATAAATAAATAACTCAGTCTCATACAGTTGCTGATATCCATTTATAAATGCATTTTACCAAGTGCTTTGATATTAATTTGTATCAGAACTTACTGAAATTAACTCTTCTCTTTTGTTTACGCCACTCGTTTCTGGTTCAATTATTTTCTTGGAATTAGTTTATTTTTTTTTATACATTTAAAACATTTTTATTTTCCAGAATATGCAGAAACAGTGGTAGTTTACGTACATATTGTTTATTTATTAAGTATAAAACATTTTAGTCTTTAAGTAACATATCCTTGGACTCTGTTTAAGCTAATACATAAAAATGTAAGTATTTTTGTTAAACGCTGTTGATAAATTCGAGTGGGAAACCTTGAAAACCTTTTAACGAATTTAAGTTTTAAAATCGTGGTGTTGTACTTGCAATAAAAAAAATTTTAAAAAAAAATTTATACGACTGGCGTTTAGAAGGTTTTTTTCTCGCCTTTATTTATTTATTTACTTTTTTTTTGTTTAGATGCAACGTTGCAAATTATGTCACCGTTAATACACAGCTACCGCTACCACTCTAGCAATAACTTATTTGCATGTACAAAATCATAACTGCATACCTTAAAATTCAAGTGTACGTCTATGTGTGTGAGTGGGTTTAGGATGTATGCACACCTTTGAGAATACAAAGAAGAATTTAGGATCTACACATTGCAGAAAGAAAACTGCAGCTTACAAATACACACTCTAATAGGTGGGAAATAACATACATTTATACATATACAGACAAAAAAAGATAAACGATTTTTATGCCACGTTGACTATAAATGTCGCTGTTATGTATAATAATTTTTCTTTTACATTCGTGTTTTTTTATATTTTCTTTTGTGCAACAGAGACTGCAGTAGTAGTTTCTTTTCCTTGTCTGTCCTACCAATCTTCACAGGTTTTTTTTTTCGTTTACTATGTAACAGAAAATTTATATGAATGAGTTTAAGTTGTGCAAACATCTATTTGTGCTAGGAAATGTACAGTGGTAGGAAAATGATATGATAATAAGATATTAAGATGGTAGAAAAATCCAGGATTTAACTTGCAGATTAAAATTGATAAGAAAAACGTGGGGTGCGTTTAATTGTTCTATTGATTATTACAACATGTTAAAAAGATTAATTTTTAAAGTAAATTTTTACTAGCTGCCGAGGAATATTATAAGCTTTTTCTTTTAATGATTTGTTAACGTTATATATTTGCTAATTGTCGCGTTAGTTTTCAGCAAAAAAGTATGCTTCCTAGGAAGCAGCTTTGTAAGGCAAAGTGCGGTTGAGAACCGATCCACTTTTAATCATAGATAACATGTTTTTGTCCAAGAAACCTCTATACGGTATAGGTTCTTCTTTAAAGGTGTTAAATAATATTTTAGAATAAACCGCTGAATATATTAATTTTGAACATCACTTGTGTAAGCTAATTCTTTAAAACGGCAATGGAGCAATCAGCAGGTATACACTAGGCACATTTACTGCTTCCAACTTAAGATGTATTTTGCTGGGTTATCAAAGAACAATTGTAAATTGCCTGATGTGCTGTTTATTATGGGTCAGAACTAGATTTATTAAATTACCCGACGTTGTTTGTGGCTTAAAAATGAAAAAGCATTACCGAATAAATATACTTAAATGTGTCCATTGAAAAACTTTCATGATCACCTTCGGTTTATAGACGGCAGGGGCAGATGTGTTGAATGTTTGAACCTCACGCAGAGAAAAAACGTAGCTGAAACAGTATCACGATAACCATTTTATTTTCTCTACGAAAAATTTGAATACCGCAAACAAATTATAGTAAACAATAACCAAGTTTGGTTTATGTTTTATCATTAAATGGTTATCATTATTAAAAGCTTTGACATGACTAACCGGGAAAATAATATGTTTAAAAAAATGTTGTGACAAAAATAACATTATATTTAACGTTATAAATAACCATAAAATGTTTTGTTGCAGGGCCATCAAAATATGATAAACTTTAATAAATGTTTGTTTTCGATTGTTATTCTTTTTCTAAAAGTTTTCAGTTTAGTGCAGAATTTGTATATGAAATGTCAAGAGTTAAAAAAATTAATAAACAATAAAAAAGTATAAATATAAAAACAAAAAGAATGTGAAGTAAAATATAACAATTAAAGAGGTAGGTAAAATCAATATAATAAGTGTCAATAAATATTATAAAAAAAATGTGTATAAATATTTGTATATATGTACATATGTATGAATACGAAAAAATTGTGATTTGGTTGAAATATGTTATGATCATATGAGACTATACTATGGTTATGTGGAGTCATGTGTGGTTGTATGGTTATGTGGGACCATATTATGATAAGGTGGAGTCATATTATGATCACAAGGAAATATATTTTGATCATACGGGACTATACTATGGTTGTGTAAAATCATATTATGGTAAAACGAAATAAATTAATAGTTATGTGGGATTATATTATGATAACAAGAAACTAAATTATAATCATATTGAATTATATAATGATTATATGAAACTATATATTGATCATGGAAGATAACGGTATTATAATATGTGGTCATAGTATGACTAAATTAAATAAACTTGTTATGATTAAAGTCAATTATTATATAGTTAGTTAAGCTACAATCATATAATCCAATCATAGTATAATGCCCTTTGATTATGATCACCACAACCATGCATTTTCTTTACGTGCACAATCAAGATGGCAGCTGTACAAAGTTTTTGATAGTAAATGTTGCTATAAAATTAGGCTTATTAATAACCCAGCCTTTGTAATGTGTATGCAATTATACACGTTGCAGTTTTTTGAGAGCTTAAACATGGTAAAAATGAAGAGTAAGTTTTCTAAATTGAATTCATCTCTTGACTTGACAAGACAATTACTAACACCAATACTATAAACAGAGCCAGCAGTTCACTTAGGGTAATAATTAAAATAATGACGAAAATGTATAGAACTTAAACACTTTCTTAGCATCTGACTAATAATGACAATAGAATATATACTATACTGTTTGTTGGCCAGTATCATTTATATGCAACAACGAAAATCTGTAGATGCTCTTAAAAGGGGTTTACTGATTTCATGTACTTCTTAAAAAGAATCTTTATTTATTGGGGTTCACAGATCTCAGTATAGACTGGGTATTTTCATATTTAACCTGCAGAAAACAAACCGTTCGTTATATAAACACCTATTCCAGAAGTATAAATGTTAAATTTGGTGTACCACAGGGAAGCCACCTGATGTAATTAAATCTTCAAACGTTTTAATGTATGCAGATGACGTAAACGTTTTTATAAGCTTTTGTCAAGTGTCCGATCAACAACGTCTTCAAGATGAATTAGATTCGTTTCTTTCTTAGTGCAAATCAAATTTAATGGAGTTAAACATCAAAAAATGTAAATATATGCAATTCGCTAGAAGGAATCCGATACCTGCACATTATCATATTGATGGTTATCAACTTGAACTAGTAGGTAACTTCTTAGATCTTGGAATTTTACATGGTTCAAGACTAAATTTTATCCCACACATCACTATGATAACGAATAAAGCTAGGAATGTGCTTGGTTTTGTCAAACGTTGGTTTAAAGAGTTTAATGATCCCTATGTCACTAAAGGTTTATATTCTGCGCTAGTTAGGCCTTTTCTGGAGTATGGATCCATAATATGGGACCCTATTTCTAAAAAACATTCCGATGACATCGAATCCGTTCAGAAATAATTTCTGCTCTTTTGTCTTCGAGGATTGAACTATAACCAGATGAATTTACCGTCATATTCTGCTAGACTATCCCTTGTTAAACTGCCTTCTCTAAAGACCCGTAGAACTATGCTAAAGATTTCGTTTATTTTTAACATTATTTCTGGCGATATATGTTCTGGTTTTTAACGTTCCTTAACGTCCATCACGTCATTTCATACCAATATCGATTCAATTTTGTAGATGTAATTATGCTTATGCTGATCCTCTAATTAGATTATGTAAATAATTTAATCAATTTTATAAGTTAATTGATTTTTCTTTAAGTATTGATAGTATTAAGAAAAAGATAATAATTTTTTTGAACAAATAATTTTTTATAAACAAAATATTTTTTTTTTACTGTCTCTTAATTATCATTGTAGGTTAAACTGTTTATATTTATTGTAGTTTAAAATGTCTGTACAGAGTATTTCCATAGGCAAAATAAATAAATAAAAGAATCTCTTGCTGAAGTCAGATCTGATTTAATATTTTTATTTTGTTTCACTGTAAACATTTTGCCTAGCACAGTAAAACAACATGTAGCTAAAGCTTAAAAACAAGTCAGTCTACAGAGTACTAACAATTTTTAACGTATGTACACCTACACCTACACATGCACTCAAACAGATCTAGAAGAAGACACATACATATATGTATGAACATTTACCAAGACTTTAACTTAAATTCGTAAAATTTATTTTTATTTTTATATGCAACTATAACGTATTTGTGTAGAGGTAATTTTTAAATGTAAGTAAATGTCTATGTGTTTGACGTAGAATGCACATGTGTGAATGTTTTTCGTTAAAAAAAATGTAAGTTTTTTTCTTTATGGCTATGTGTAAGTATATGTCATGAGTTATTGACTTTTTGTGGCTGCCAGAGTTTATTAAAGTTTATTCTCTTTCTTCTTCTGTCAGCCATATATACATATGTACATATATGAATGTATGTACATATATGCGTACATTTTTTTGTTATCACTGATTTAAAAAATCTGAAAAATTAAACTTGTGTATATACTTTAAGTGTATATGTATGTGTATGTGTATGCAGTCATATTGGAATTTTAAAAGGTTTTCAATACTTACTTTTAAAATACAAAAAAAAAATTTTGTTTATAGAGTTATTGATTGGTAGTAGGTTTCTAAAAGCCATAATAAATTAAACTTTTGATATTTTTTCTTGTTTTTTTTTTTTTTTTGGGTAAGACACCAACATATTTTACTTGTTACATGTATGCATTGTGTTATTGTGTGTATTTGTGCAGGTGTATATGCATTTTATTAAGAATCTTATTTTGTAAGGACCAGAGATTAAAACTGAAATTTATGCAAGTGGAAAGTAAAAACTTTTATTTACTTAATGATTTAAAAATTTAAAATCAATAAACTACAACTCTGTAAGTTTGAGCTCCATTAAATTAGTTTTGAACTGGTTGCTTGAACTTTATTTTAAAATTGACAGTAAGTTTTATTTAAAAAAAATTTTTTTTTTATATTTTAATTTATGCTGTAAACACAACTGGGACGAACGACGAATTTTTCGTTGCGAATTTTCGTCGTAGAAAATAAAACACATTAGTGTATATGAAAATGCACACAATCAGTGCGTCGACTAAAATTCGTCATGCGTAACGAACTTGAAATAGATTTATTTCTATTTCTTACGCAGACGAACGACGAATAGTTTGGTACAGCGTGACCATTTCTTTTTATTTTGTTATTTGTAATCGAACGAACAATTCTTTGATTCATATTAAGTATTTTTTTTTTATAAATTAAAAAAATTAAAATGACGTACACAGCTGTTTTCGTGGTTCCAAATGTGTTTCAGTTGACGAATTTATGCAACGAATGTCAACATACGAATTCGTCGTGTTGTGCAAAATTCGTCGTTCGTCCCAGTTGTGTTTACACCATTAAATTCATAAAAAATATGATTTAAAAACGCTTTGTATTTATTTGACATGAAGTGAAATATGAATGACAATTTCATTTTCAGTTCCTTTTTGCTGTGCTTTTTCTTTCTTTCTTTATACCGATTCTTTATTAAAACACTTTTTAAACATATAATGCTTATTTTCAGTTGCTCCTTACATTTTCTTTATTGCTTTGGATAAATAAAGATATTCTTTTTCGTGTAATGTAATGCAAAAGATTTTACTGAACTTAAATTAAATTCTGTGTTCTTACTAGTTTAATAAAAGGAAGCTCATGTAAGTGCAAGTGTCGTTTTTATTGTAGATTTTAATGTATTTATTTATATGACATATACACTTATTTACTGATCATTAATTAAAATTGGCACACAGTACACACAAATGTGTATACACATATGCATATAACTGACAATACAGTATTTCTTTGGCATTTTTTAAACATTAATCATATTGATAATTATATATAGAAGTACTTTTTTTAAAAAGAGTAATTTAAGCAAGATTTAGCATATAAGGACAAACATATATTAAGTAAATTATTTATTATAACTTTAATACGTACATATGCACATATTCAAGTAATTTAAGGAATCTAGTTAATCATAAGTAGTTTTTATTAATGTTTTTGCACATAAAGGATGACTTTTATAAAAGCAAAAAACTTATCAACACTTTCCTAAGGCTTCTGGGTTTTTAAGGTTTTTTGCTTTGGTAGTGCATAGCATTTATGTTACAAAATTATCTGTTAAATAACGGCAATTACTGGATAATAAAAATATGTTTCTGCGAATAAAGTTTTTTTTTTATATGAAACTGCTTTTTGCGTTATTTTTTTTAATGCAGCCCAAATTATTAACATTATTAACTAAAACTGTACAATTTTTTCTAGCTTTTATTGCAAAAAATTTACCAGAATTGTTTGCCTAATGTTGTTTGTTTGCTTTTTTTTGTTTTTGTATTTCAGTCAGTAAAAAAATTAAATATCTTACAACCATTTCAATAGAATTAAATCAACTAGTTTTTCTAAACCAAATGACAACTATGTACTTTATGAATTTGATAATAGTGTGTTAACAAAGTAAAAGAGTTTTCTTTATATGGCATAGATATTATATACTCCACTTTTTATAATTAAATGTATGTCTATATTTCGATTTAGATCATTTTAATTCATCTGTTTAACATATAACAACACCAAAAAAAAAATACAACTTTTCGCAACATGTTGTCTTAAATCAATATATTAAATTACTTACAAAATTTTCTATTTCATTTCTCTCTGTAAATTATATGGATATAATCACACTACAGTGCAGATATTGATGATCCATTAAACACTCATTTGTACACATGCCACTACAGCACATAAAAAAATGACAGAAGATTCCTACATAAAATTCAAATAAACACAGACATGTAAAACAAGTTCATTGATATGGACAAGCAAAAATGGTACAACAACTTTTTAGTACATATTTTTTGCAATTTTATTTGCCTTTTAATACTTTGTAGTTGTTTTGGAAAAATATTGTTTTGTACTTTAATCAACACAACACAAAACTATATAGAAAAAAAAGAAGAAAAAAACCAAAAAAGTATATAAAACGAGGGTAACGAAAATATATATCATAGATGTTTTATTTTATAAATATATTTTTGAAAATTTCCATTTTGAAGACAACACAGGCC
>NDXZ01025378.1:12097-26613 GCA_003055125.1 Paykullia maculata | reverse complement strand
ATCTTTTTTTTCTTCCAGCGTTAAGTTATTTAGCAAATTAGTTGTTGATAATTGAAGTGACATATTTATTTCGCCTTATCCTATGTGAATTATTAACAGATGAATTATTATTAAATTAAAAAAATTTAAATCGCTTTTGTTTTATTGCTCTAATCTACTCTTGGATGTTTGTTAGAGGTTTTTTGTTTTTGATGTTCTCAATGAATAGACGTCCAGAGTGCAACTAAATCTTTATAACGTTTCAAAGATTTTATGTGTTTTACAGCAATATATGTAGTACATATGTAAGTATTTATATCAATTACTACAAACATAGTTCGTATGTGTGTATTTGCTTTTTAACAAAATTATAAGTTGCAAAATTTCTATATGCATTTTATTATTTGCATGTTGTTCTTCTTAAATATGCCTTTAAAAACAATTGACAAGAGGCATCTTAATTAATTTAGATTTTCTTGATGACATTAAGATGCCACAAGCATTTTAATTAATTGGTACAAAATTGATAGTCGTCATAATATCAATTAGTCTATTTAGTTTTATATACTTACATTAGTATGCAATAAATTGTTTATATGAATTTAACACGTGCTAGTATTTTCTTTATACTGAAAATACATATGTATATGAAATGTCAGAATTTTAGCTAACTTAAAACAAACTAATGGTTAATCAGAAACGAGTAACAGCTGACTCAAAAGCTAACAAATTTTCCATGTTATATGCTATTCAGTTTTTAAACGTAATATCATTAGAATGAGTTAGTACTCACTCACGCACTGCATAAGTTTCAGAAAACCACAAGTTAGCTTATTTCGGATTAGTTTATGGCGCATATAATATGAGTATACTAATGGTTTGCTACAAACTGAATATGCTATGGTTGGCTCTAACAAAAGAAAAAATATTGAGGAATTTTTGTTAATTTTTTATTTTATTAATTTATTTGCACAAATTAATTATATCTACATACATATTTATTTTTTAGTTCATATGTATGTATATATGTAGTAAGTATGTATATTTAACGGCTCTAGGCTGGGCTGTGGCGTTGGGTCCGGTGTCTACTCTGGGGAACTTGATATAAGTGTATCATACCGTCTACCGAACGAATGCAGTGTACTTCAGGCTGTGGTATTTGCGGTGCGGTAGGCCTGTGGGCTGATACGGGACAAGAATGTTTAGGGGAATATCGGTATCTTTGCCGACAGTCAGGCGGCACTTCTTTCACTCAGGTCATACTCTATTACATCCCTACTAGTTGTGCAATGCAAGATGGAACTGTCTAGGCTATGTCAACTGTCAGACATTAACCTAGTCTGGGTCCCTGCGCATAGGGGCAACTACGGCAATGAAAGGGCAGATGAACTGGCAAGGGAAGGATCTGCTTTGAATGTCTTTCTTCAGTGCGTGTTCAGTCACAACTCCGCTGGGGACCATTATAAGCAGTATCTTCAGTTACCTTCTTGGCAGGGCTGGCAACAGATGGGAAAGTATCAGGACATGCAGGACTGCTAGAATGATGTGGCCCTGCTTTGATATCAGACGAACAATGCAACTTATGAATCATAATCGAAGAGACGTATCAAGGTTGCTGGCGGTATTAACGGGCAATTGGACGCTGGGTAAACATGCACAATGGCTCGGACTCCCGCACAATGGCTCGGACTCTCGCAGCTGTAAGAAAAGCGATACAGAGGAGACAGTGTTCCATCTTCTCTGCAAATGTCCCGCCTTCTCTACCGTGAGGCAAAGACTCCTGGGCAACCATATACCAAAGGACCTCCGTGATGTATCTGAGACCGATGTATCTGTTGAGCGACCTACTGGGATACCTGACAGCAACCGGGTGGACCTAGTACTCCTATCTCCCCATGGGCTTACCGGCCTGGGGCGTGGCACTTCTGTCGAGTGGTGTGGTGCTGTCAAAACAGGGTCACTAGACTCCATTAAACAATTTATGCGTAGCGAACCACCACGTTAACCAACCAACCATGTATATATTTCATATGTACATACATTTGTTATTTTTATTTAAAAAAATGAAATAAAAATAAAAACTTGTTTATTATTATTTTAACAGGCTAGTCAAAGTATTTTGTTTTTGAACAGCGTTGTTTAAGAATAAAGCTATCATACATCTTTGCATCAGCTTTAAGTTAACTGAAAGCTAGCTCAGCACTTATCAAGAAAAAGTCAGTTGTACAAAAAAATCTGACTCTCATCTGTATCACTTATGAGTTAGTTTAGAAGTCAGTTGTAAATGAGTTAGCCAAAAGTCAACTGTATTTTAAACTAGCAAACAAAAATCCGACAGGGGATATATGAAATAGATTTTTATATGTATTTGGTAAATATACATACATAGGTACATACATACATTACATTATTTTTAACAATGATATCCGAAGCCAAGTTTTTTTAGTTTAGTTTTTTTATCTCTTACCTTTATATAAAAAAAATTAAAATTTCTTAAACCTGTCGAGTGGAATGATATGAAATTCTACGGTTTCATCATCAGCACTCTTTTGTAAAAACGGAACGTAGAATTTGTATATTTTTCCCTAATGCTAAGTTAGAATGAAATAAAGTAACAACAAAAAACATAATTTTATGTTTACAAAAAATATTTGAAAATTAATTTCTGAATATTAATCATTATTTACCTTTAAGGATGATTCCCCTGCAGATGATTTTCATTAAAAATTTCTAAATTAAAGAGATTTTATTTTTTAAGCTGGTACAAAGAAAGATGTAGTAAATTAAAGTCCTGCAACATAATCCCTGAAAATGGTTCTAATAAAAGTAAACAAAAAATATTTTCCCTTATTTTTTTTAAAAAAAAAGGCAGAAAAAAAATTTGTTTGGAATAAAATGTTCATTTAATTTGTTTTTCAAACTCTTACCTACAATATTGCCAAATATAGTTAGGGTTTATCACTAACTCTGAACTAGCTATTAGACAAAAACTAATAAGACCTTTGGTTGAGGGGCCCACTGATTTTCAGAATCTTTTGAGGCCTATAAGATGATCATTAATCTGGCCAAACAAAGAATAGTGTTTCACAACCCTTTGCTAGTAGAATCGAACTTATGCTGTCACGTTCTTGTGTTTTTTTTTACAGTTGCACAGTGTGTTTTTCTATATTAGCTTAAATATTTATTGTGCAGATTTTCCATGACTATCCTTAAATAATTAAAAATCTATTTGCATATAATTTAAAACAAAAAAGAAATATGTTCTATAAAATTTGTTTAAAAGAATTTACACACAAACTCATAAAAATACTTTTGAATTTATGAACAACAGATATTGATTTTTTTTTTATTACAATTTTTTAGTTTTTATTCTTATTTTTAAGCAGACCTTAATATTTTCCATCAGTTTTACTTTAAGTCATTAAAAAATTGCAAAAAATCTCCCATACTATCAGCATAATAATTAGGTTGAGACTCTAGCGGCTTCGCCAACATATCTTCCATCGAATGGGAACCACTCAATACGAACAGAGTTTGAAAGCCTAAATCGAGGCCAAATTTTATATCCATATTTAAATTATCACCCACAAATAAAACTCGCTTTGACTGGGTAATTTTAAAATGTTGCATGAGATGTTTACCCAAAAACTCGCCAGGTTTACCAAATAATTGGATTTCTTTTTGGCATGTTTCCGAAAGTGTATTTATAAAGCCGGCTGGTCCTAAGGTTAACAAATCCTTTGATATGGGTACACTGCCATCGTAGGCACCCACTAAAAGCTGGCAGTCTTTATGACGCAGGTATTGTTGAGCCAAAGCCAATTCCATGAAAGTCATATTAAAGTGAATGTCAAAAATGACGGCAGCCACCTGATCGGTGGGCTTAATAAGAGCAGGCAGATCCTCTAACTCAATGTTAGAAGGAGTGATCTAAAAATATACAAGTTCAAAAAATCAATGCATTAACTAAGTAAAAACTTAATATTTTTATCCTTAACATACCACTGTTTTAACAATCACACCATTTTCTCTTAGTGTATTTTTAAAAGATTTAGAACCTAAAACTAAACAGGCCTTTTGGGGAAAATGTTGTTTTATATATTTGATAATGGCCTTAACGGGATATACTAAGTCTTTCTGCAATATTAAACAATTATAAAAATGATTTCTGATAACTTTACAGTTTTATCTTTCTTACCTTTTCCACATCTTGTACTCCAATCTCTTTGAATTTCTTTAAATATTCTTCATCGGTGCGCATACTGTTGTTCGAAATAAATTTGTAGATTTTTCCCTCGTTTTTTATCAAATTGACAGCCTGACCGGCATTGGGTATATCGTCAAGTAATAACCAAATGACTCCTGAAAAAAATTAAAGACAATATTTTAAAATGTAATTTTAAAGTAAAATGTGAATTTGTGTTAAGATAAAAATTAAAGTCTTACTAAAAATGCATATTTTGATTGGGTTAAAATGAATATAAAAACATTTGTCAGCTGTAATAATCGATCAGCAGCAAGAGCATATTTGCCCAAACGTATATATAGCAAATACTTTAAAAATAACGTTTGCTTAGCGTTTTGTGTATTTTTTTAAGTGAGCATCACTTGCTTATACTACCCTCCTTAGAAAGAAAGTCATATCTCTATTTCAGTAATTTTAAGATATATAGCTTTTATGTTCTTTATCTTTTGCGCCTTTACAATAAATATTATTAAGATTTTTCAAAAATAATTTAAAAACTAATTATTTTATTTTTTATTCCTTAAAGCTTAGCACAAAAATCAGAAACTCATTAACGGTTCCCTCAATTTTGCCCTTACCTCAATTTTAGAATTATGGCACTTGTGACTTTCTTTCTTAGAAGGGCAGTATAGCTTATCCCTTATATTAAATGTTTAAATTTTCCATTAGTAGCATCTTTTTATTTTAGAGCTAAAAAAATCAAATAAATTTTATGGAATTGATAATTTTTGTTTAAAATATAAAAAATTGTCCCAGAAGTTAAGTCTCACGTTATTTTCGCGGACAAGTCTTATAAATATTAAATAATTTAAAGTCAAGCTAAAAGCTTAGGAGCTATGACATGGATAAATTTGAAATCATGATAATTCATAACAAATGGCAGGTTTCTTAAAAAAAGACATTAAATCGTAAGTTAGTTTGTATCGTTAATATGTTTTTTTTTTTCAATAAAAAATTTGTTCAAAGGTCGATTACGAATTTCACTACAATTAGAGATATACAATTTAAATATTCAAAAAATGTATTTAAAGTACCCACATTTTTCTTTTGGATTATAGAAATATTCAACACACTACCTCCTTATCGCTGTGTAGTAAAAAATGACGAAATAGAAAGATATTAAACTAAGTAAAGAAATCAATATACCCTAACGCCATCCGCTAAATTCAGTTTTGACCTTTCAAGGTCTTTTTGGTAAAGATTATGTGCGACGAATTTGAGTGTAAATAAATAACGACAGGAGTCTTGTAGAAACATTTTGCTAAACATAGTAGGGGTGTCAATGCTAAATTTATCAATCCCATATCCTGGGGTTTTGTTTAAAAAATCTCAGAAATTCCCGATTTTTTCCTATAATTCTATGTTAACATTCATAAAAAATATACCCTTTAATATTTGTTAAAGATTTTTTGAATTAAAAATATTTATACAAAAACATTGGTTAAAACTAAAAGAAAATTTGGATGTAGAAATTATTATACAATAATGTTCTCACAATCTCATAGCGCTTAACATTGTCAATTTTATTTTATATTAAAGCAAATATGCTTATCGTATTTCGTGACCATTGGACCATTAATGGTTTAAGCTCCTATGCAGGCCCCAAAAAAAACTGCTTAACTCTTTTTAGTTGTTTTAATTTTAAGCATCTAATCAATAGAATCTAAATACTATGCTTCCAAGTTCTACAAAAGTAGGAATTTAAATTGACTATTACTACCTTATTAAACATAAATTTTCTTTGGCCTTACTAATGTTTGATGTAAGAAATGCAAACAAAAAATGGTACAAATAATTTTATAATAGCTAGTTATTAAAGATAACCACATATCAGCAAATTAAAATGTATTTTATATAGAAATTAATGAGTATTTTTTTACACTTGGAATTTGCTTAAAGTTATAATTAACATAGATAAGTTTTTTTTTGGGTCATTACCATCAACTCGTTTTTCTGAATTTTAAATTATTGATTTTGGTGATAACATTTCTTCGCTATTAAGTAAGGTTGGGCAAAAATACCAATCGATATATGTATATAGTAGATACTTTACTTTGCAATATATCGATATATCATTATTGTTTCTGGCAATTTTATTTCGATATTTTTGAACTCTGGTTTTGTATTTTATGTTATTAATTTGTAAAAACATCTTCTCGCTACAGTATTTATCTTTTATAGTTGGGGTGCATTGAGCATAAGCTCAGTGAACTTCAAACTTATTTCCACAATCCCGAATTCTAAGATTTGCTTATCCCATACATGTATTACATCTCTAAACACACACACACATCATAATGGGTGCCTTAACGCAGATAATTCAAAAATAAATTATGAGAAAGCCATATAAATTTTAACATATTGTGTATTATCACTTAAATATTTCGATTTTAATTAACAAACTTAATTAAACATAATAAACATTTTTACATTATTGATTGGTATTACAATTTATTTGTTTACTTTTTAATTTCTTTTATGTTATTCGTTCTGCAGTTAGCAAATAAATATGTATATGAAATATCTATGACAAAAAACTATTTAAATTTAAACTTTTTGTTTTTGTTTGAAATATATTTGTTCGAAACGAAAATATCGTTCGCATTTGTGGGCCAGGCAGTAAAATTTTTTTGAAGTCTGTTCTATAAAATTTCTGTTTAAAACCAAACCACATTTTTTAAAGTACTTAAGGGATTTTTGAATTTAATTTAAATATTTTTTGGTATTAATAACATGGTTATTATTCATTTATCATTTGCTTATGTCAGTTAGTAGGTTTAAAACAGGTGTCCCAACAGTTGTTTTGATTGAAAGCTGTCTAAAGTAAGAATGCAGTTTCATTGCGGAATAGGAAAAAGTCATCTCTACTGACAAAATGTGTTTTCATCTGAATGGCTTCGCGAATAAGCAAAACTGTCGAGTTTTGTGACCTCTTCTGTCGACGTAAATAATTTAGAAACCATAAGCCTTTGCCTAATATTTAATTCCATGCTGTATGGAAATACCACAACTTGCTCAAAAAAATATAGGCTATATATGAATAAGTCATTCTGTTTGTAGTTTCTGCAATGTTTATTTGCGACCATATAAATAATATATATTCTGGATTCTTATAGATAGGAAAATCGATTTTACCATGTTTGTCTGTTCGTCAGTTGAAATCAAGTTTTCTCAGCCCCCCGATGTTGTACAAACCCGTTACTGGTATCAAACAATCATATATTTTCTTCAAATGGTTGCTATTAAAAGTCGACAATTAACGAGATATAAGCAAAATAAAGATTATATTTGTGGGTAAGACATGCATTTTGGGAAGTTTAAAAAATAAAAATTAACGGATTTAAGCAAAAAAAAAAAATTTTTTACACAATAACTATTTGAAATTTGAAAAAAATTAACTAATTGGCCCTAGAATCAGCAAAGATAAGGGCATATAAGATTTGGCACAGCTGAATATAGCCCTTTTTTTTGTTTTTTGTTCATATACATATTTTTTTGATTTATTCATTTATATATATATTTTTTTTTTATGTTTACTAGTTGACAATAATTCTTTAAGATTTAATTTAAACACTAAAACATTATATAAAAATTAATGATAAAAGTATTTTTAGTTTTATTTTAGTAATACTAATAATGAAACGTAATTCAGGAATTCACAAGCAAACTTATGATATCATAATGTCATATGTCCTAAAAATTTAAAATGGTTTAAGTTGCTTTTCATACTAAAAGTGTCCTAAAATAATATGACTCTGAATGCTATGTTTATTGTGCTGTCGTAAACTATCCTTAGCCGAATGAAAAAAGCAACAACAAAGTACCTTAACCATTTAAAATATTTAGGACATATGGCATTATGATATCATAAGTAGCTTGTAAGTCCCTTAAATATCTCTCTTTTACTTTTTATTAGGAAACTAAAAACTTTTAATTAATTCACCTAAACTAATGGCAAAATGTGATAATTTGGCCCCGTTTAAAACCGAACGTATGGGTTACGTTATATATTAAGAAAAAAAAAAACAAATCTCTCTTAAATCTTAATCACATATTTATTCAACTATTATTTCAAAAAACAATGTGCCTTTGTTTTTCTGCTGATAAAGCAGGGCTCAAATCGTCAAATCCGTGAACGTACAACTCGTTTCGCAAAAAGGCATTTTTTGGATTATGACATCCGTGAACGTACCACTGAACGTATGATTTATACCAACTCACATCCGTTAAAAAAAAGGTGTTCGAGTGCATAATAATTGTTTTTAATATATTGAAAATATTCGTAAATAAATAAGGTTTTCATAAGAGTTTTATTATTAACGCATCTGGGTTACCTGTTAAATGTAAAAATGTGGAAAAAGGTACATACATATATAATGTTTGCATAAAAAACCTACAAAATCTTTTATGTTTCTGCGCTTTAGGTTGATGGACCTTTCAACTATGCATATTGCTTTAGCGAGAATTTCATTAAAAGAGGCTTTAGTGGATCTATCGCTAGCATTTCTATATGGCGTTTAAATCAAAATAAAATATTTTTAATGTGCCATTAACCCATTAATGCCTGCCCATAAATCGGCATATACGATTTTGACGAAATTTGTATATATGTACCTGAAGGTCCGTAGAAGTTGCTTGGGATGAAAAAAAGTTTTATCTTCACACACTTGGGATAGGACATGTGTATTTAACAGGCTTTGGTGTATTTTTTATTATTTTGAAACAATAAGTTTTTCTTATTTGAGTACAAATAATTAAATTATTAATCTATTTTTATATATATATATATTTATTATCAGGCGATATCGAGTTTCATTCATTCACATTGCGATCCTAAGATCGATAAGGGAACACAACCGAAATGGTCTTGTCGAGAAAATAACTAATTCAAAAGGTATATTTTATTGCAATTGAACAGCACAATTTGGTCAACCCATATACCCTTCACATGGGGGTGTGGACCTTTTCGACAACGCTATTAACAATTACCGCATTCGAATAGAAAAATAATCTTTGAAACTATAGATTAAAAGGAAAATATTTTACTGTTTTAATTTTTCTAGGCTAATCCATCTCTACTTCTAAATGAAAATTTAAGTTGCAGCAATAATCTCTCATCGCGCCCGCGCTAGAACTTTATTACTGTCTTTATTTTTTTGGGTATATAAATACCCCATATGTAGGTATGGGTTAACTGTTCAAATAAAATAAAGCACCTAAAAGTTTACTGCGAAAGATAAAATCAACAAAATATTACAGTTTGTTTGCAATCGTATGCCATAATCCCATTCAATTCATACGATTGGCGTATCACGTCATTATTCTTCGTACGATTGTCGATACGAACACGGATGTGATGGTTTGATCCCAGGATTTAAAATATATTTCTTTTAACTTCAATATAGAGTACATTCGAATCCAAGGATGAACGCTATGAATCTAGTCTTTAACCGTCTTTATTATCACAAGCCTTCATACAGTTATCTTAGGTATTTTCGAATTTAAAACTTATAAAACTATTGAAAATATATTAAAAATGTGACTGACTAATGCCTAAAGTCACAATCGCAATAAAGGGTCGACACGAAAAAATGCAAATATTGTAATGTAAAGTATATAATAGTTGGACTGACATAAACTTTCTTAATTGCTTTTTTTTCGCGCAAAATTATTTTTGCACAATTTCAGTAATATGCAAACCTATTTGTTTAATATATTTTTATTTCTAAATTATAATATTTGTTCTAACCAGACGTTTATTACTCACCATCACAATCTGATAAGACGATATCGAATGAGTCAAGAAATGTTTGTTTCTCCTGGGCAGTTAATTCCAGAATATGTCTGGGTTTTAATGATTTTTTGATTGACATTTTCTATGATATATGTGTTTGTATGTATGTAGATTTTCTGTTACAAAATTTTAATTTTACTAAATTTACTTAACTAAAAGTGAGCTTGTTTGTGTTTGTAATTCAATTTTTGCCGAAGAACAACCGGCTCGTCGAATGAACTCAATTAAACTAAATGTTTGTGTCGGCATAATATGAGATTTAAATGAATATTTTCTCAAAAGGTTCTACTATTTTTAGGGCGATGTGATAGGTTTATTAAAGAAAGTAAAACTTTTATGTTTACGTACATAAGTATGTATGTAACTCCTATCAATTTTACCACCTACTTCTAACACAAGGATAATGCTCTGTAAAATTATTCCCCAAATACTGTCTCCTAAAATAGTCCAACACTGTTAGGTAAAGCAAATCTTATTAAATATACTGAACAAAATTGCCAAATCAATCTTAAGGTTTAAATTATTTGTTTTCCCCCATCAATAGTTCTTCCGTCTCTACCCCTTAAAAAAAACTTATCATAAGAAAAACTGCGCAGTCTCCAATTCGTAGGGTATTATTCATTCGACCTCTAAAATTTCACCACGTTTTAAGGCAACTTGTTGTTGTTGAGAATAGAAATCTATTTTATGGTTTTTATGATAACAGTTAGTTGAGAATAATTAGCAGTAACATTCTTTATTATCCAAATTTAACAAAAATAAAAAATTTGCATTTAAAAATATTTACGAAATTAGCAGGAACTGAAAATTATAAAACATTTTTAAGTGTTAAATAACAAATAAGGGTCTGAAAAGACGCGGAATAGTTTTATTAAAAAATTAACAAAAACAATTATTTTCAAAATTTTAAAATGTCAATAACATACAAACTATTTTTTTAAATTAATCATTACTTTTTATATTTGGACTACAATTTGAAGATATTTAATAATGTTACCACAACAATTTACTTATCTTTCACGTGAACGATATTACTATAAATGATGTTGCTAGCTAATTCAAACCATACGATTAAATATTATTTTCTAATTTTGTTTTTTTATTTTAAGTGTTTCACGTATTAAACACATGGAATTAAGAGGTTCTCTTGCTTATATCATGAAAATAATTTAAACATTTAAAATTTTGTTATTTCTTTAATTAACCTATACGCAATATAAAATAAAGCCCTTTTATCTATTTTTTGCATAGTATATTAAATAATTTAAAAAAATTTGGCGAATTTCATGCAAAGTGCTTATGCTCATAAAGATAATATTAGAGTTTTTAATATTACTATTAAATAAATTATTTTATGAGTTTATTTATGTTTAAAACAAACTTAAATATTTGTACTTTTAAGTGCAGTTTACTTAGTTAATTAAAATTTAATGCTTTTTTTTGTTATATTTAAAACAAACTTTAGTTACCTGTCTTTCTACCCAGCAAAAACTGGAAAATGACTTGCTTTTACTCAATAACATATTTTTTAATGAGCAGTAGATACCAGCTGCATTACTAAGAAGTAGTTCTCTAATGAAAAGTTTATGAGGTTTGCTTCTGCAAACTTCTGTGTTAATGTCTCAAACATTAGTTCTGGCTCAAAGTTGTTGATTTGTTATTGTACGGGGCGATTAACGACAGCTCGTACTTTATTTTTTATGACTTCAGTGACAAACCAAGTTTTGCATCCGAAGAGAAGCAGAGAGAGAACACAAAACGCATACATAAATCTTTATTTTTGTCTTAGTGCTGTAGGCGGTCGAGTTCCATATCCTTTATAATATCTTTAACAGTGCCACCGTTCTCTGCAGGTATTGAAACTCTTTCACACGTGGAACTGGAGTTTTTAAAAGGTGCAAACAGTCGAAAGTTCTGGGATATACGTGCATCTCCTTTGTATTTGAGGCGTTTATTCTAAAACCACCATTGTTGGATCCTATAGAAAATTGATCAAGCATGGCTTGCATATCACGAAGCCTGTGGGATAGCCAAGCGATTCAAGCGGATATTAGGTCAAAGGGGGTTCTTATTTGTGCGCGTAGTAAGTGCATCCATTACAATAAGAAACAGCAGATATCACTGTCTTATGGCAGAAATGGCTTTCTTTCAATTTTCCTTCATGTAGTACAGTGCATTGAATATAATAGTTTTGCTGCTACATGTAACAGAAATGATTTTATGTAGAACCCATATTTTTTAATTCAGCCCATGTACATTTTCTACTAAGAGTATCAAAAGTTTTCTCACAGTCGATAAATAGCATGTATAATGAAGATTGCATTTCCACTGCTTGTTTTATAAAAAGGCCTAACAGCCACGAACTGCCACTTCTGAAACCTTCTTGTTCGGGATACAGTTTTCTGTCGAAAAGTTTATCATTCGTTTCAAAGGGCACCATGAAAAATGGGGCCATTTTTTCGTTTTGATTTTGGGACCATTTTTCAGTTTTGAAATCACCCACAAATTTTTAGATTTATGGGGCCATTTTTCAGGGTTTCGCGAAGTTAAAGATTTTCTTGATAAAATGACTAACTGCTAACTGGATACTACGTCACGGCAATGTGGCAGAAGTACTTTCATTTAGCAAAGCCGGCGTTGGGAAACCATCAGAATTGAAAGTCCCTGTGCCCGGCCGAAGGCTATAGCAAAGCCGGCGATTCGAATCCACCAGAGTCTGTTTTTCCTGCACTCGGCCAAATGCCGGCTGTCTACAGCACTTTTTAAAACGAAGCCTTAACAGCTTTCTTTGGGAAATTATTTCATACTAGTAAAATCTTATTTTCATAAACACTTGTTAGTTAACCATTTTGAATGGTATCGAAAAATTGAAAAAAAGGCCAAGGTTTTTAAGAACTTTGGGTGATTTCCAAAATGTTGTTGTTTTCAATTTTAAAAAATTGGAGCCATTTTTCATTTTTAATTTTGGGGCCATTTTTCATTGGGGCCATTTTTCATGGTGACGTTTGAAAGTGATCTTCATAAAAACTTTCATTACCGTGCATAGAATTGTGATACATCTCCTGTTATTGAAATCAGTTTCCTCTATTAGGTACTTTTACGATGATGTCCTGCAACCAGTCAATCGGAAACTCTTTAATACTCCATATTTGGAAAAACAATGGCTATAGTATATTAGCAAATAATGTTAGGTTCACTTTAAGAACTTTTGCAGTAGCATTACCAACACCAGCCTTAATAGGTAGTGTGCTGATATTATTGTTATGCTTTATGCAGAAACCCTCTCTTTGTACGTTAAATACGCCTATAAAGTGTTCTTTCCATCGTTTAAGTTGTTCCTCAACGTTAGTGAGTAGGCAACTATACAGATGTTTGACAGGCAAACCCGCAATTTTCTTAACTTTTAAATTCTGCACTGCAGCTGCATTTTCAGCTTTCGTCCCTATATTGTTTATATATTTATTTTTTGTCATTCTTTATCGCACACTTAACCTGCTAATCGATTTGCCTGTATTCTTTCTGAGCTATTATTCTTTCATTTATCTTTTTGATGGAGTTGATTTTATTTTTTGGTCTTTCACGTTCATCAATTAGTGCCCATGTTTGTGGTAATATGAACTCTTCTCTTTTATTGCATTCTTTACCCAGCCCTTCTATGCAGGATTCAGTTAAAGCTGTCTAGCGAAATTTATCGCGAGGATTCTTTGAAAATTTAACTTCGATTATATTTAATGTTGCTTTCCAAAATAAATATAATAGACTAAAGCGCTGAAAAACCACATTTGAAAAAATTTAAGACAATGTGAAACCATCTGAAACTATATTGTATTCAATAAATTCTTATAGTGGTGTTCATAGGAGAGATGTGATCATATGTCGCTTTACCCTAAGGCTAATGATCATATACTTCTTTTATAAATGTATAATAAAGTTACCTACACATGTAAATTAAGAATAAAATCTTTTTTTTTTTTTTGACATGATAACAATTATTTTAATTTATTGTAACAGTTTTAAATTTTTGTTGTTTGTTTTTTTACTTAAACAAAATTTATTGTTACTACTTATAAAAAATATATGTATGTATGTTCGTATGTTTTGTTGCACATATGTTTGTTGTTATGTCAATACTAAACTTTATTTCTTTCTCTAAGATATAAATCATTAAATGATTTATTTCGCTTTAAAAAACTTTAACAACATTCTTTAAATGCAAATTATAGCATAATTTTTAGGTTTCTATAATGTTTTTTTCTTCAATTAATAAATTGTTTGTTTATTTATAACTTATTTTTTATATGATATTTTTTTATTTTACACATCTAAATTATTAATACTACGTATATAAGCATATGTATATGCAGTACATATATATTTTTTCTTTCTTAAAAGCATTTTTACTAACTTAAATATTATGTTGTTTTGTTGTCTTTTTGTTTTTAAAAAATATGTTTAAAGGTACTTAAAGATTGTATTTATTTTATTATTTCCTTTTTT
>NDXZ01025378.1:0-12058 GCA_003055125.1 Paykullia maculata | reverse complement strand
GTTTAGTATGACACTAAGTTGCCACATTATTTTTTTTTATGTGTATTTAATTTAGATTTCTTTTTATACTTAAAAAAATTATTTGATTTGTTGCTATTAACAAATAACTAAATTTTGTAAGTTTTTATTTAGAATTTTTGGATGCTTGTTAAAGGATAATATTTACTGTTTGTAGCTAAAATATTTAACTGCAAAAATTCAAGCTCAGATGAGATTAAGTTAAGAAAAATAAGCGCTAAATACATAAAGCATGTGCATACATATTTCCAAACTAGGAATGATTTAAAAATAAACGACTATTCAAATGTAAAGTTTAATGTAAATTTTTTGTATTCTCAACAGTATTTTTAAAATATCTCCTAAACTAACGCCCCACTTTATATTTGTTAACAAATGTTGCAACGTAATGCGTCCTTTAATGGCATACAATTTTAATATCTAGCGTATGAATCAGTAAATTTTAATATCCGTTTAAACACTTATAGTAGATTTATGTTCGTTTGTATTTTAAGCTTATTTTGAATGTTAAGAATAACATCTTTTATTATTACATTATTTTGTCTTACTAAATATTGTGGCTATCTTGTCTAAAGGAATTTAATAACTTAATATATAGTTTGTAATAATAAAAGAGAGTAATGTTGGTTATGTTTCTAGATTACCGATAGCCCAATCCTCAATCTTCAGCCACTTCTGGTTATGCTATAAGCATTTAGACGACAACAGGCTACCGACTACACGACTACTATTGCTGTTGGCTGCAATTGTTGTCGTGTCGTCATCTTCTTAATTATTTTTAAGAAGATAGCAACATCGCATTTTATTTTTTTAAAGCTTCGCGATTGTTAATGGATTTATATTTCTCACATTTCTGTTTATAGATCTGTTTTGTTTTCACATAAGAATATAGAATTTTGCCTTAGTTGGCTACAGCTACAATTAAATTAATGTTGACAGATAGTAGTCGGCTGCTTGATGTTCTCTATGTGTTTCATATTGAACGCTGATACGCGTATACTACAAGCAACCTTATGTCACTCACGAGAAAGCTTTAGTTTTGTGAGAGGAAATTAAATTATTTAACAAAGGCTCTTGTTACAGCAAGATCTCTCTATGCAGTTTTCCTTAATTACACTGAGCCAAACATTTAAAGAACAATGTAACTATGACTGTACAAATAATTATACATAATAAATATACGTACATATGTGCATTAGGGTGGGTCGATTTGTATGGTTGCCAAGAAAATTAAAAATCGTAGGGAGGAAATGATTCTACAAAGAAGTCTAAGCAACTTTGCTCTAGAAATCAAAGGTCTAAAACAATTTTCAATCCCGCGCAAATTCGAAAATATGTTGTCAGAATTGCTTCACTTTATGATTTGTGTAAAATTTTCAAAAACAGGAAGGTGTTGGGAACCAAGATAATAATTCTGAGTTTTCTTTAAAGATGAAAGTCTTCGCAGACTTTCCTTATTTAAAAAATTTTAATTTATATTTATAAACTGCTACAAAATATTTAAAGCAATAAAAAACATTTTTTTTTAGAAATTTTAAAATACGTATACTTAATTAATAAAAAAGAAAATTAAGTATCCGTATTTTAAAATTTCTTTGAAAGAAAACACAATATTTTATTTCATTAATGGGAGAAGAAATTTTTTAGGTCGATTTGCGCGGGATAAGATTTAAACACAGATTCATGGTTTCTAAGGAAATTTTTCTTAGCATTTCGCGTATATTACGTTTTTGCTAAATGATTTTGGATGAAAAAAATTGACCCACCTTAATGTACATACTTATACATATGTATAATTTTCTTGTAATTTTTCATTAAAAGCAAAGTTCTTAAAATAGTTATTTATTGTTTACTAAGTAAAACTACAACAACGCAACAAATTTCAAATATATTTGTGGTGTAAAAACAAAGAGTATCTGGATTAACTTTGTCTCTTCGATGTTTTTTTTTTTTTCAAACGTAAACTATAACTGTGTGTGTTTGCCCCTAACTGTCTTATATAGAAAAGCATTATTAACATTTAAGCATATTATTTTTATTCGATTTTATACCATTTGTCACCATGACTAATAACGCAGTTTTGGATGTTTTTGGCTATTTTTATCCTCTAAATTTATATTTTGGCCTAAAAATTTTGTTTTTGCTTTTTTGGGTTTTATTTTTATTTTTAAAATACCCTTTCGAAATGCAAAATTATTTTATTAATCATAAAAAAATTTATTACAGAATAATAAAAAAAACATATGTGTAATTGTAATATTTTAAAATAACTCAAATATACGTTTTTTAAAACTACAGCTTGTAATAATCGAGAATTGGTTGTCGTTTTTTTTTGCAATTGAAATTTTTCGATGACTTCCGATTTCGATAAAATTTTGTAAATGTATGTAGTAATACTCGTAGTTATTAAAAACAGTTTTATTTTCTCTTTTAATTTTGATAAGCAGTGGCAAGTCGGTAGCTTTGAATTTTGTAAAATTGCTCTGTGGAACCTTCATTTAAAGAGCTATAACTTTTGTTCTGTTTAAGATTAAAAAAAAAATATTTTTGATCACAATTGGCAAGATTGCAAGGCTAAAGAAATTTAATTGATTAATAATATATAATTTTTTTTAAATTATATTTTGAAAAAAATATACCTCCAATTTTTTATAATTTTTACACAAAAACCTAAGCCCCGAACATTTTCGAGATATTAGAAAATATGAAAATTTATATATATTTTTTTTTTACTTTTTGTTACAAAATACTTATTGTAAGTTTATAACGTTAATTACCTCTTCATTAAAAAAAAAGTAAAAGTTAGCTAATAGTTATGTAGCACTGACAGAATATAGATTTGTGGCAGTATTAAGTACTACGCAAAAACTAGGTAATAGATTGCTCTAACTCAATAGCATACTTTTCAATGAGTATAACGTATTACTTAGAATTAGTTTTCTCATAAGAAGGCCATATTGTGAAACGTAGTAATTTTTATGTAAGATATCTAAAAAGAATTAAAGGCTGCATATACTTTGGCTAAATAAAAATGTTAGTGGCCACTTAAATTAACGCTTATGATTCCCATTTGGGAAAACATACGTTAAAGGTGGATTCATCCAATTGTATCGGATAAAAATTTCGTCCAGACAACATTTTTTTTACTCAGAGTTTTCTACAGTACGATTCATTCGTTTTAAAAAGTTTGTCCGAAAAATTAAAGCTACCACATGAAATTCATACATACAAACGAAAACACGGCATATTACATTTGAATTTATTTTATATTTTGCTACCCAAAATGCAACTAAATTCAACTTCGTATGAAAAAATTTAAACAAGTGGCAACTCAGTTCAATTTTGTTTGGACAAAAATTAAAATTAAACCAATTCAAACTGAGAGCTGTTCGGAAAAAAATATTTGTCTCTCTCCAAAAGAGACACGTCGAACTCAATATAAAAAAAAAATTGTCCGGACAAAAATTTTCGCTTGAAACAATAAGTGAATTCACCTAAGTATAAGTAACTATATTTTCGAAGGATGTTTATAAATTTCATGACATGTTTATAAATCTCAAACCGACTCTCAAGGTTTTTTCTGAGCGTTTCTGTAAAACGTAACGTACAGAAGTAACAAGGCTCAGTTTTTTCCTTAGAAAGCCGAATATAGTACATTATTAATAATGATTATGTAAGCCCATGTATGCAATCAATTGGATATTTGAAGTATTAAAAGCAAGTAGTTTTATAATATTTTAAAAGTATTGACTCATATAATTCCTGATTTATAATCCAACGGCCTTCTTTATTTGTTGATAGTAAATAGTAACTTAATGACATTAAAGTTATGACTTCACAAAATCCCTATTTGAAAGCGAGGTTCGTAATGATTTATTTAAGTCCCTATTTGCAAGCGGGCGGTGTAAGTATTTGCCTCTAATGACATCGCCATGTTAAAGTTATCATTTCAAAGCAATGCAAGTTTTTGCTCGATATTTGGGTACTCAGAACTTAATACTACAGGTAGATGGTGCTACTACTTTATAGTCCTAGAACATTTAAAATTTGTTATAGTGATGATTTTCCATTGAACGTGTTATTAATTATATTAAAAACCCACGGGTTTGTACAGAATAACGGTACGTTACTACGTTATAACCTTTGGACAAATTGTGAAGGTTGCAGCTGTTACAAAAAACTACTTCAAATCGAAACATGATTTTATGAAACGCTTGAATCAATAATTTTTAATAAATATTGTCGAATTATGTTTATGAAATTTTTATTAAAGTTTAAATTTATTGACATTTCTACCCTTTAAAGAAATTAAATTGCAAATCGTTAAGAATGCTTTAGAAAATAAAGTTTCGTGGCACTGGACAAGTGAAAGAAATTTCGTTTCTTTAAATTTCATTCTCTAAAAGGTTTTTAGGTTTTGTTAACTAAACTATTACATCGATTACGAAAAGAAATGTTAAAGAGTTTTTTTCTAATAAGTCAAATAAATGAAAATAGATTTTTACAGATTTAACATTTAACGATTGATGAGATGTTTTTTTAAAGTTTTTGTTTTTTATATGTTTGTAATTATTCTAGACCAGCGTTCGTCAAAATTTTATAAAATTTATACAAAATCTGTGATATTTAAAAAAAAAACTTTATTTTGTACAAAAATGTATTGAAGATAGACTGTTTTGTTAACTTTTTGCTTTAGCTTGTGAATATCGAATAAAAGAGTCGTGTTTTTTTTATAAAATAAGGCAAATCGATGCAACAAAAAAAAGGAAAAAACAAAACATGTCATTACCAATTGTGTCTATTTAAATAAAAATTTGTTGTTGCAATTAGTATTTTAAGTATCTTAAAAGTATTACAAAAAAATATACATAAACTGTATACAAAATTAAACTAAACTTAAAAAAATAATAATAAAAAAAAGTATATTAAGAAATACATACATACATACATAAATATGTATGTATTTTTAGAATTTGTTACGCTTACAACACATTAAATTACAGTTTGACATTTTTCTTTTCAATTACTAAAGAAAAAACCCCAAGAAATTAAACCTAAACTAAAAAGAAAGAACTTTTTTCTAATTTTTTTTTACTTATAAACTATTTTTTTTTATATACTAAAACTACACTGGTGTTATGTGATCACGTCCTAGATCATGACCATTATTTGACTTTGTATTCACATTGGCCATACGTTTCGCAGCTGAACTTCCTCATCTTCTGCCTCCTCAATAGGATCGGAAAATCCGCTATTGTTTAAAGTATTATTTACACCTTTAACTATATTGGAGGCCACTGCATGAGCTTTATCTACAATCTTTTTTGCAGCTGCTTTTTGGGCCATCACCTTTTCATATTCAATGATATGCTCACGTAACAAAAAGTTTTCACGCTTAATACGTTTCAAAAGTTTGTGAGAAACATCGGGTATGGCCCAGGCTATTACAGTTTGTAAAACGCTTATAACATTCTGTGAATTAAAAAAATTATTTTAAAATAATTTAATTGTCTTAATATACGATAAACTTACCTGGAATACCACTATAAATGCTAATCTGGCTGTTAATATTCTCCAATAGATCATGGGTCTTTTATAGGGATGTTCATCCCATGGTGGATTTCTAAACTCAGTGTAGCGACATGATGTTACATTCTCGTAGGGTGAACCGAACAACATTGGTTTCATTTGAAAATCTTTGGTATTAAAATAGGCCAACGTAAAGTTTAGATAACCCTCAAGCGAATCGTCATGCATGACAGCTTTGTAGACTAGTTTCGGTATAAGGTTTGTTGAGAAGGCAATAATCATGGCACATGATGCTACCGCTATTTTAGTTACCACCGCCATAATGCTAAGCCATACTCCAATATTACGTGCCCTCTGAGCAATAGGTCGTCGTATAAATTTCAACATTTTTATGGCATCCAAGCGTACCTCAATGACGTTATTAATTAAGGCTAACAGCGGGGCCAGGGGAAAGGCCAAACCAAAGAGAGTAATGAAGCCGAATTGGAGAACTAAAAGTATAAGAGAAAACATTTGTTAATTTACCAACTACTTGCATAAACATATGTACGTAAGTATAAACCAATCCATTAGAAATTAAAGTCTCAAACATATAAACGTACAATAATAATATAATACATACTACATACATATGTATGTGTAAATGACATATGTATATGTAAATGTAAATCTAAACCTACAGGCGAGAACTCTCAATTGAAATTAAACATAACTTTTGACAGCGCATATTTGATTAAATATGATTGAAGTTTAATCTATGTTCAAAAAAAATTGTTTAAAACTTATAATTTCATATTTTAAAACACAGTTTCAATAATCAAATCAAACAATAGTTTCGTATATAAAACTTTGTTTGATTTCACCAAATTTTAACTGACAAGTAAGAGAGCTATATTTACGGTGACCATCCGTTCTCTTTTATACAGAAGAGTACCGTGTTTGAGAACTCTGTTCTGTATAAATTATTCTTATGTAAAAACCCTTAAAATGTTCAGGGGGCAAATTACGGCATTCGATATCGGTCGGAAATAAAAAATTCTAATTGGAATTCCTATACCAAATGTAAAGAAAACTCGATCGATCGAACAAAATTTCGATCGATATCGAATGCCGTAATTTGCCCCCTGTTTTTTATTTTGAGTTCATTATTTGTTCTACATTTTGTAAATCAAAATAATATAATGTTAAAGATATTAACATAATTTTTGTAATAACATAGTAATACTTTTGCGTATGTATGTATGTATATACATAGGAATTTATAAGGATGTACGAAAGGTAGTTAAAGTTGTATAAATTGTTTTCCCATATCTAGGGCCAATTAGTTAATTTTTCCTCAAACACACAAATATTACAAACATGTAAGTTATTTAAAAACTGCAAAATATGATTTTTTTGTAAAAAATTAAAAGAATAAAGAACATTTTGAAATTGTTAAAGTATTTTTGCAACAGCAAATTGGGATGCCGTCTATCAATACGTTTAAGAACTAGTTCTTTTGCTTAAAGTTCCCACATCCAAGTTAAAATATTATTTTAGAAAAATAATTATTTGAAAATGTTGATACTGATAATGTTGCTCTTGATAAAAATCAAAATAATAAGTCTGCAGAAAAGCGTTAGGAGCAATTTATATACATTTTAAAGAAGTGATCAAATATTCCAATCAAAGGTTTTTTTCTGTTTTAAATAGTATTTGGACTACTGAAAAACCCCAAATAAAAATGGAGACCGTTAAAGCCATTTTAATTACAAAACTAAACTGTAATTTAATTTGCATAGATTTTAACAATATTAAAAATTGAAAATGATAATTTATTCATCTGAAAATGTAAAAGTCTATTGTGTTTGTAATATGTATTTAAATGAATCTGTATTTGTTTTTTTGTACAAGAAAAACTAAAACAATAGTGCATTTTTTCTTGTTTTGTATTGTGATTAAAAAAAATATCGTCACCGTAGTTATATTCGGTTGTGCCCAATTTTATATACCCTTCATCACGTGTAGTTAGTTATATACATATAAAGGTATATATAGAAGTTTATTGACGTATGTATGTATATATGTGTGTGTTCGTTGTGTTTACATGTCCAAAAGGTAATTAAATTCTTAGAAAGCTTATTAATTTTTGTCCATAAAGGTTTTTTGCCTATATCTTTGCGGATTCTGGGCCTATTAGTCCAATTTTAATTTGAAACATGTGTGTAGTTTATTCAAAAGCTGCATAATATAACTTTGCAGTCGTCTTTTTATTTTTGGCTTATATCTCAGACGGTTTTTGATGAGTATTTCCAGTTCCAATACCGATTATTTGGGATAATCGAATTCGATATCTATAAGGGTTCAAAATATATTTACTTACTAGGGCCTCAAATAAATATTGTAGATATTACAAACCTATAGATAAATATAAGCCCGATGGTAAAGGGTATAACAAATTGGTTTTTAAGCCATTAAATTCCGGTCTTTATATATTTTGTTAAACTTAAATAACGAATTCCTTAAAACAAATAAAATTATTTAATTTGTATTCGTTCACTTTGTTCTAAATTTTTGAGGGCTGGCAATTTTAGTTAAGTCTTAATAATTTTGCCAGTTCACATATGGACTTTGTATTTAAATGTTAAACTATTGCTAGATGTTAAAATATTGCTAAATGTTTTCGTAGAAGTTATAAAAATTGTCTGTAATAAAGCTATTAATAAATATTTGCATGAAATGTAAAAGCAACTTCTTATAAAATAATTAACTATCGATAAAAAGTAAACTTTTAATTTTCATAGAAAATTTCCAATATTTTTAAACTTTGCAATAACATGACATATATAGAAAACATTTGAGCAATTCACAAGCTAACTTATGATATCAAATTGTCATATATCCTAAAAATGTTAAATGGTTTAAGTTGCTTTTCATACTAAAAGTGTCCTAAAATAATATGACTCTGAATGCTATGTTTATTGTGCTGTCGTAAACTATCCCTAGCCGAATGAAAAAGCAACAACAAAGTACCTTAACCATTTAAAATTTTTAGCACATAAGACAATATGATATCATAAGTAGCTTGTGAATCCCTCAATTATATTTCTTTATAAAAAAAAATATAGCTAAGCTCTATATTCAAAAATAGTTTTAAACTTTTTCTCTATTTATTAAAATAATTTCGTTATTTACCCATTTCCAAATATTCCGAAAACAATGAATTATGCTTCCACTGCATTAAATGATAATCTTCAGTCCATTGATTACAAGACACCAACTTCTCTTCACTATCCTGCTTACGCGTACCACAACGAGCACCGAATTTCCTAATATGCTTGATCAAATATGGAACCAATATTTCCTCCATTGCATTCACAGCCTGTTTACCAACCATAATTATGACCAGCTGCATGCACAGCTCCATTAGACAACCACCTGGGTTGCACTCTTCTTGGCGAAAACCTAAAACACGATTATATTTGGCTGGATAACCCACAAATTTGCCTTTAAGAAACGCTATATAAAAGAGGGATGAATAGTAATTCACAAACTGAAAGACGTAATTCTTTATGGTTAAACTTTCGTCGTATTCAGTTTTTGTGCGGCAGTACTCCCAATTTGTGAGTGTTACAGCTAATGAACTATAAGCCATGTCAAGTATGATAATGACTATGAGATCAATTAAACCAGCTGTAATGGGTAAAAACATTATCTTATAGGACATGGAATCCACATTGCCAATGATGCTGTGCGAAGTATGCTGGGCCATACGATAGATTACCATTGAGAAAATCCCTATAACTGATATGCAGATCTGCATGACAGGAAGAGAGAGGGAGAGAGAGAGAGTATGATAATGTTAAAAATTGAAACTATGCGCGAGTAAAGTATATACATACCAATAAAATCATAATACTGTAGCTGGTAAAACTAGGAAGGAACTTTGTCGTCCAAAAAGGCACATCAGGCTCAAACACACTGTTCGCATTGGCATTTTCCAATTTCTCAGCTAGTTTCTTATTTTTTCTTATTTTCGCTAAATATTGTGGTCTTGGATGCTCTACATCTTGCGTGTACTTAGTAAGACCCCATCGATGTACCAGTCTAGCGGAGTAACGTTTCCAAAGTTCAAGATATAAAACAGCTACAAACAAATTACCTTATTATTAATTTGCTAAAACTAAATAAAAACTAAATTCAATTTTACCCCATATAGACATTACACAGGCAAATATCACCGTTGCATTGTTGTCTATTAAATAATTAACTTTGGAAGAGCTGCAAATTTCCTGCAATTCCCAAAAATCGCATTCTCTATCGCATTGAGGACACATTAACGTTGAATTATCATTACATATTTCTCGACTTGAAATTGTATAAAATTTAAGGCCATATTGTTTATATATTTTTAAAGAATTTCCAAGGTTTATGTATATTATTTACCTTATAGGATCTGAACTCCACGTTATAAAACCGTATATAAAAAATAAAATACCAATTACACTAACAGGTATTAGCATATGTGTATAAAAACCCAACCAGGCAAAATATAACGCCACTTTGGCACCAAAATACTCCTTTATACTATCCAAAGGTTGTAAACTGAATATAAGAGAGAAAAGTTGAGATAAAGAATAGTTCCCACAAGCGACCATAAATATTTAAATGTTTTTACTTACTGTTTCCATTTCTTTAAATTGGCCCACTCACTTAACAATAAATCACGATCGGTATCCTGTAAAAAGTTTAAGTTAAGTTAAGTGAGTAGATTGATTATGAAATTCGTATATATATATTTTTTAATATGTTGTTTACTTACATCGTGCAGTGTGTATGCAGATTCATAGACACCATCAGCTAATAATTTCTCTATGCCTAAATTATCGGGTGTTTCTTCGCCTTCTATGAAATGTTGCCGCTCCAATATAAAATTAATGATATAATTTCGAGTTCCGGAATCAAAGAAATTTGGTTGTTCAAAATCGAATCTGGTAGATAAAAAAAAATGTTTTTTTAACTATATTTTTTTTTTTAAATTACATAAACAGCTTAATTATTTTCGGCTTCGCTTAATTTTCAAACACCGGTAAACCGGTTTTTAAATTTAATAATTTCACCCCCAAAATTTGTTTTTAAGTTATTTTCTTTAATAAGAACACCTTAAGAAATAATATGAATGAATGAATTAATAGATAAATAAATAATAGTTCATATCACATTTTTATATTAATTATATTTATATTTTTTATTTTTAATATTTAAATTTTTAGTTAAATTAATTTATATAATTTTCTAAGGCGCAATTTGGTATTCTGTGGGTGAAACTATTAGAAAAAGCTGTTTATTTTATTTTTCGCTTTTGAGATTCGAAAAACTGATTGAAGAACATTTAAAAAGGTAATTATAATAATACAGCTAATTTTTTGTTCTGACTTTGACAGCAGCATCCACTAAACAAAAACAAAACTCCTGTTATTTTTGTTATTTTCCTTTTATTTTAAATATATTCGCAATAAATAGTTGCTTGGGTATTGTTGCCATATTGTGTAACAAAATCAAAAGAAAGCACGGAGAAAAAAGGACTTTAAAATATGAACAGAAATATGTTTAATTTTCATTAAATTTAATTAAACTAAAAGGTTGAAAAAAACCGGTTTTTATGAGCAAAAAATCCGGTTAGTCGACATTCGAAAAATCAACATTTTGAAAAAACCGTAGGTGTAAAAGCGAAAAAACCAGTTTTTCCACCGGTTGGAAAACCCCGTCGATTACCCAAATATATACCCTTTACTACATGTAGATGTGTAATAAAAAGTGCATTTACATATGTGTGTCCAAAAGGTAGTTAAAGGGTATAATAATAATTCTTAATATGTATACTAAAATGATAAAAAAAAACTTTTTTAGTGAAATTATTAACACAAAATTAAATAAATAATTCTGTAATTCTAGAATATTTAATTGTAGTTTTTTGATTATGATCTCAATAAATAATAAATATACAATTACTGTTGAAAGTTTACATGGTTTCCGGAACTAATTCCTAGGGAGTAGCTAGAGCAAATTTAAAACGGGTCATCACGAAATTAAGGAAAAAGCTCTGTGCTACATACATATGTTAGACTTATATTTAGTATATTTGAACACATTCCCAATAGGTTTATAGTCGGTGTCATATAGAAATTAAAAAAATCTCATTGACTTTATAGAGTGGCCTGCAGACTATTTCTTCTGATAAATTCTTAAATTTGTCGACACACTCATCAATCACCAATCAATTTTTTTTAAAAAAGAAAAGGACAAACAATTTTCCTCAATTATTATACGTATTTGTTTTTTATTTTATTTAAAATTTTAAACTTTTTTATTTCTCTTTTCTGTAAAAAAATGTTGTCCCTTTTTGCCCTTTTCCAAAATCTCTTATGAATAAAATAATTTCATTGAACCTTAAATATTTGGTTCATACATTACAGATATCGCAGAATATCAACTTAATTATACCCTTCACACACACACATGTGTTAAGGGT
>NDXZ01025354.1:5359-16302 GCA_003055125.1 Paykullia maculata | reverse complement strand
TGGAAACAAAAAAAAAAAAATAATAAAAAAAATGAAAATTTGTAAACAATTAGCCAAGACAAATGGTAGTTATTATAATAGGATTTTGCATTTAACGCTAGACAACATTTGGCTATTTAATATAGACAAATGTGTTAAACTTTTCGAAAGTTATTCTTAGATACATTTGCGTTAAATAAGCTCTGCTATACAGGATCAAAAATTACAATTTCGTGACAGAAATCTGAAAACAATTTAAAACTTTTAAAAAATTTGCAATAAATCTCTCCCCTAAGGTTTCTTTGTTTTTCTTTAATAAATGAATATATAAATAGAGAATGTTACAAAAATTATAGGATTATTAAAAGAAAAAAGTTTCTTTTTTATTATTTAAATATGTAGTTAATTTTCAAATCTCATTTGATAGCCTTTTCATAAACTTTAATATTGACAAACTTGACCGATAATAAATTTTCTTTTTTGCTTTTTTTTTTTTGTTATCAACAACTTTTCAATATTTTAATATAAAAATTTTGTTTTTGCACGAAAAGTTAAGTGAAAAAAATACAAAATTTAACAAACTGATATTAAAATAAATATACGACCTGAATATAAAAAGGATATTTTTGTTATTGTTTTATTTTCATGTTCTTGTTCTTGTTCTTTTTTTTTTTTTGTTCATCATATTTAAGCTTTTTTCAATAAACGCCTACTACCACTACGATTTATAGTTTGTAACGTCTTCTTTGAATATGGCTATAGAAGAAGATTGTGCTCGTGTGTGCAAAATATTTCATATTTGTTTGTAAAAGTGTCGTGTATGTACGTATGAGTGTATGTGTATGTATTTGTATAAGTAGGGTAATAACAAAATGAAATCTCAAAGTGTTCATAAGTCAACAAAAATTACAACATCAAGAAAAAAAGGAGATCATGAAAAAAAAGAAAAAAAATAAAATTTGTAATAATGCAAAATAGTTCATATATAATAACATGAGATTTCATTTTTAGACTCAAACGCCTGCCCTTTAAACGCATCCTGTTATTTTTCGTTGCCATAGGCTTTTATATCTTTCCTCTTTGGCATTATTTTTTTTTATATAGATACTGGCAATAAATTAAATCTCAACCATAAAAGAGCAAATGTTAATACTCACACCCACTAATACACTTAAAATATACATACGTACACACACACAGCCACACAGACACACACATACACATTCATATGTTTATATCATTTTCATTTCTCGTACTGGTATCGTGTTCGCATAGTTAGTTGTTGCCTATAAACATAAAATTTTTTGTAACTTTTCCCTAAAGTTTTTCATTTTATTATTTTATTTCCAGCTTTGTTTTATGCTCATATTAAATGTCTGCTGCATTTTTTTTTTTCATTTACTATTTTTAATAAATAGTTTGTCGTACAGTAGTGAGTGGTACGAAGCTTAATTTAGGTTTTGCTATGATGTACCCTACTTAGCTACATATGTTTGTACACACATATATATAAACAATTTTTTTACGAACTTCTCAATTTTCATTGACTATTGTTTGTAGGGAATTTTTGTAAAAGTTTAATTTTTTAAACATTATACTTAAATTTTTTATTTTCTAAGAATTCTCGACAAAATTCCTTAAAAAAAGTTAAACAAATTTTATGCAAAAATGTTTTATAAATTATGTGTGCTTTAAAGAGAAATATAAAAAATATATTCCCTATACAAATCCTTCGTTTAATTCCCTTTAAAAAAAAAAATGTTTTAATTTTTAATTTCTATCTCTGTAAGTTTAAGTTATTGAGTTAAAAAAATATATGTTCAGTAATTTTCAAATATTCACAGTTTTCTCTTAATCCCCTTTCATTGAAACTTTTTTTTTATTATCTCTTTGTAGTTTTCTTTAATAAATCCTCGCTTAATAAAAAATTATCTATGCAAAAAGTATTTTCGCTAAAATTTAATTCTAAGAAAATATTTTCAATCAGTTTAAAAAAAATTGTTTTTGATAAATTCTATCTTTAAAAAGGATTAAGATAAATTGTCTCTGTATACACATTTTAGCTAAACTCTCTTCATGGAAATTTTCTGATAACTTTATCGATTTAATAAAAAAAGTTATAGTTTTATCTCTATAAATAAATCAAATCTCGATCTATATAAAATTTTAGAAAATTTTTTGTTCAAAAAAAAAATTGAAGAATTTTTTTAATACAATTTTTTTTTTAAGACAATTATTTTAGTTCTAATTCTGGCTCTAGTTCATTTAAATTTTCTATGAAAATTTATTTTTTATTTGTGATAATGAATGAATAATAATTTAAAAGGTAAATTTTACCGACACTAGCCGAGTGGAATGCATTTTCGAAACCAGCTACGGATTTCATCTTCAGCACTCTTTGATCGGTGATTAGTGTTGGATGTAAATATCGTCTATTTAACTCACAGTTTATTAGGAAATAGGGTATGGTGACTGCTTGTCGCCTATACATATTTATATTTCCTACCACTTAATGAGTGAGAACGAAATTTACTACAACCACTTTTTTCTTTATTTATAGTAAAAAAATAACCGTCATTTTCAAAACGTATTTTTGAAATATTGTTTACTTTAATATTCTTCTGTTCTCTGTTAATAAATGCAAAGAACATTTTTTTGAAGAAAGTCTTTTTCCTTTAGGAAACTTTTTTCTTTCTAAACTTCCATCAAGAATTTCCAAATAATTCTTACCTAATGTAAATTTTTTTTAAAATTTTTCATTATTTTCCTAATAAATCCTGTATTTTTTTTGTTTTCAATAATTTTTTTTCTTTAAAGAGAATTTTCAACAAGTTTTCTCTTTATAGTTGCTATCGGCAAAAACAGGGCGCGGCGCCTTTTTATTTTTTCCTTTATTATGTATGTGTACTCATGTATTGCAGAGAAATGAAAAATATAAATCAGTCTAGCTTGAGCATTCAAAAAGGTAGGTCATGTATCGCTTGTTTTTTTTAAATCAGTGTTGCCAGGTTAAAGAATTCTTCTCTATAAGATTTTTATGTAAAAGCTACAAAACATGTTTCATAAGAAATATGAAAAAAAAATGTTATTTTCAGAAAATTATTTTGGCAAACCCTAATATTTGGTGTGCCAACATGTATTGTCCCCTTTTTTTTCTATTGCAAACCAAACTGCCATAAATTTTTTATTTTGGGTATACAACTCAATTTTACTGGCAACACCGTTCAGTTGTGAGAGGGATAATAAATATAATTCACACAGTAGCAAAATTCAATAGTATAGGATGCCGACCGCTGCTTTATAGATAATTTTCCAAACTCTCTCTTTCTCTCTCTCATTCTTTGGAAAAGTTTTGAGGAGTGATCTCTCTTCAAAAAATATTTGAAAAGAAAACAAAATTTCTTAAATATATTAAAAGGAATTTTGACAAAAATTGTCCTTAAAAAGGGAATTTATTAAACACATATAAACAAATTATTATTCTTTATTCATTATAGGAGTTAAATTCTTAAAGAGAGCTTTTATCAAACATTCTTTATAAAGGAATAACTTTGTTGTTTCATAAAATCTCTCTTTAGGAATTTAACTCCTATAATGAATAAAGAATAATTATTTTTTGTGTAATAAATTCCCTTTTTTAAGAACAATTTTTGTCAAAATTCCTTTTAATATATTTAAGAAATTTTGTTTTCTAAAAGAAGATTTTTGATAGATTTTATTGCAAATAAGACTTTTTTGATACAGTTTCCTATAAGTTTTGTCTACGTACAATAAAACTACCAACTAATATATTGTTCTGTATGTGTTATGTAGGTCGCTTTAAACTCATTTCATATCAACATTTGCAATTACATACATATTTTACTACTTGATCCATTTTTTTCTTTTTATTTTAATTTTGCATACTATTTTGCTTTGCCTTCACTCACTCAAACATCACACACACACACATATATACATATAACCAAAAAATATAACGTTTGACTTTTTTATGATCAGAATTTATATTTGCAAAAAAAAAAAAAAGAAGAACGGAAAATTTCATGTTTTATATACATAGACATAATGTTGTTTGTGTATTTATACAATTTACGCTTAATTAATTTTTGTTTGGCCAAAATTTGCACAGATAAAAATAAATTACTTAATTTGCTCTTAAGTGATGACCATAATGTCAAAGTCAAATGTTAAAATTAAAAATTTAAATAAAATTTGGAAACAAAATCGTAAAGCCTCAATATTATGTTGGACACAATTTTAATGCCTAAAACACTTAAATATGATCCAAAAGAAAAACCGCTTTAATTTGTCAAACTGCCCCAATCTATTTAGGAGGAATCAACTTTTAAACACAAATTAATTGTCTTTTTATTAGCTGCGGTCTTAAACAAAAAAAGAGAAGATTAACTTTATTTCTGTTTGTCTCTTAGTTACTTACTTCAGTTGAAGCATCATTTATCTTATAATAAAAGATAAGAAGTACTGCGTTTAAGAAAAAAAAAAACAAATTTATTGATTTTGTCCCTTTTGTCCTTTTGCGTTGTCTTGACAATATTTAAGGATGATTTGAATCAATTACTGCTGCACATAATATATTCCAGACATCTGTCATCGAAATTCCCACATACATCACTTTCAAAAACGCAAACTACTTGAAAATACATATTTCTATAGAAAACGTTTAAATTCTCTTGGTTTTTTTAATTTTTTATTTTTTTTATACATTTGTTTGTCAGCTTAACGGTTTTTGTGTGACAGATGACTTTTTTTTTGGATAAAAATTAAGGTATTTTTCTTTTGAAGTGCAAATTTGTACGAGTGTTTTTAATAAAAATTATGTCACAACGCATTTACTTAAAAATAAATATGATGGCAGTTTTGAAACCGACAGTAATTTGCAGTCGATCTGTGAAACTTGAATACATTTTTTTGCTCCTAATTTTCTCTTTATAAACTAATTTTATATAAATTTATTGAAAATTCCTTGCAAGTTTTTTTGGATATATTTTTATTTAAAAGCAATTTTTTAAACATTTTTTCAATATGAGTTTTTTTCAAATTTATTTTCCAATAATATTTTGTTTAAAATTCTTGACAAATTTTCTTTATAGAAAATTTCGATAAATTTTTTTTATAAACTTAATTTTTTAACAGTTTTTTTTTGTATGAATTTTTTTTTCCTTTTTAAAAGCTTTTTTAATAATATTCTTTGTAGAAAACTTTCATAAATAATATATTTTTTTAAATTTTTGATAAATTTTCTTTATAAAAAATGTTGATCAATTTTTTCTATAATGAAAATTCGTTATTAAACTCGTTATTAAAATTTTAGAAAATATTCACTTTCTTTTTCATTTTAAGAATATTTTTAAAATTTTTGAAAATAAAAAACTTTTTAATCCATTTTTTCTTTAAAGAATTTTATTTAAAAAAATATCTATAGAATCTGCCATAAATTCTCTGAGAAATAATGTTAAAAAAATTTGTTTTTTTAATAAAAATGTTTTTTTTAATGAAATCAATTTATCATCCTTACCAAACTGTCGTTGCAACCCTCGTTAGCGCTACACAATTTAAAATTAATTTTCTAGTGTTAAACGTGTTGTTGCCAACCGGCCTTCTTGTCACTCCTACTCCTCCCACAATGCCTATTCAAATAATATTAAAAAGGAAGCGACCAAAAAATTATTTCCATATACACTCTGATTATCGAATGATGATACCCAAGCAAAGGCAAAATATTTATCACAAACAAAAATCGTCAATTGGAAAGAAATAGGAAGTAAAAAAATACTGACAGAACAGAGATATAAAAGATAAAAAACGTGAATTTCTCTTGTACGAATTGAAAATTTAATTGCGTAAATGATTGGTGATGGATTCATGGCATCTGAATGATGATGGTTATGTAACGTGGTGCAACGTTATTGTTGTTGTTGCTGCTGCTGTGTGTTTGTGGATTGCAGTGTCTTTAACAAATTTTCCTTTATTGTCCTTAAATTGGTACATGACGCAATGCTTAAATGATTGGTTGGCAAATGTTGGCCTGGTTGGACGGTTGGGTGAATGACTGAACAACTCAGTAAACGATAAAACGATTCTATTCACTGACTGACTAACTGATTGAAAGTGTAGATTTGTCTATATTGCTGTAAATAAAATGCTAGTGACTGTGTGTTAAATAAGTGACTGAGAGTGTAAGTGATTGATATGTGTTCAATAGGAACGCATTAAGAAACACCGCACACACACAGAGGTTCTACAAAGGACGAATATTAAATCAAATTGATTTTATTTGTAAATCAACCCGCAGGAAACCAACATAAAACATATTGAAAACAAACAAAAACGGACAACCATAAATGAAATTAATGATTTGAAAGAATTCTTTTATTTGTACAAAGTTATTTTTCAATATTTTCATTTCTTATCATTTGAAATATATTTTTTATTTCCATCACATTTAAGCATAAGTTGTACAGATTAGATGTTTTCGTAAAAGAATAATTTATCGAAAATCATCATATCAAGACAAGAAATTTTTTTCTGCCAACGAAAAGTTTGAGAGACCTCAAAAAAAATTTGTCTACTTTTTTAGATTTGTTTTTAAGTTCCGCATATTCTTGTCTCAGTGCGTTATAAAATTGTGATTCTGGTTATTGTTTGTTAATTTGTGTTATTTGGTCTTTCTGTTTTAACATCCATAATAAATCAGTTGTTAAATTTTCTTACAAACCAAGCAATTTTTCGTATGTGTCTTAGCGATATACTGGGTGCATTCAAAAATACATTCCACGAGGGAATTTAGTTATTTGTTAAGAGAAAGGACATACATACTTACTTTCAGGCATTATTGACTGGACTGAACAGATGCTTGTTGCTTCTAGAATTATTTATTTTTTACTCTTGGTTACATGTCAATAACCAAACCTCTCAACCGCGATGATGCCTATTACGAGAAGTTATGTCGTCTCTTTTAATCGATAAAATGCTCAAAGAACTAAACAATATAGGCTTCAGGACGTGTGGATACGCGGATAATCCCATTATTTCAATAGAGGCTGGGATGACATTATCGTTGCTCCTGCAAGGTGGCGAAAAAAAGAAAATCAAATTTTTAGTTTTTAATTAAAAATTTGTTTATTTTTTGCTTTAAATCAATATCATAACGATAAAAAACGTATTAATTCTTACTTATTAGTTATTAAATAAAGTTTTACAAAGCCTGCTTAACTTTTGGTATTAAAAGGGCCAGACAAAAATTGAATTTCCTATAAAAGTGAAAAAAAAAACACACACACACACAAATGTTCAGTGGTCGGATTATATTTAAATATAAACACACTTACACTCACACAACACATACGCGGTAAAACACAAAATTCTCGGTAGTTTTTGTAATAGAAGTTAAAATTGTATTTATTTAGTTGTCTCTAATGTATTTTATAGGGAAACATTTAATATGGCATATATAAAAAAAAACAAATAACAATTGTCCCTTTTTAACTACCAGAGTAATCTAAGATGTAATCAGTTGTAATAATTTTTTGTTATTTTGTCTCTTTATTTTTTTTTTTTTTTTATAGAAAAATACTACTTTTGTATCACTACAGTTAACAATAATATTTCTTAATAATTAGTAGCTTTTTGATCTGTCACCAGAACTGCAGGGTTTAGGTTAAATAACTTTATTTCAACTGCATTTGTTGTTGACTGTTAAAAGCTTTTTATATCAAATATTTAAATGCGTGTTGGTTTCGCAGGTGTTTATATGTTGAGTGCGTGTAACTGAATATGTGAAAGAGTTATGAAAAGTAAATATTAATTTATAGCATCAATATTGATCGTATTAAATAATTTTATATATTTTCTCTTAATACAGGTTTATTCATGATTTGCAATGATTGTTTATTAAACTTTAAACACAGTGATTTAAAAGTAAATTAATATATTTTTTAATATAAAATTTACATCATTTGTAAGTTAGTGAAACCAATGGACGAAAGGAATTTTTTTTAATGTAAAGGATTATTACCAAATAACAGTTTAGTTTTTAATTGGTTAACTCAATTAATCAATTCGCTTAATGTTGTTTAAAAAAAAATGTTATTAAATATATGCCAAAATGCCTTTAATAAGTTTTCTTTTTTAAACATAAAAATTTGTGGCATTTTTGCTAAAAAATATTTTAATATAAAGTTTGTTCATATAACCAATATCCTGCCATGCAAATATTCTCCTTAAATGGTTCTTCCTTAATCGGCTTCAAATATTCTCCTTAAATGGTTCTTCCTTAATCGGCTTCAAATATATTTATTTAATTTAAAGCGTCAACATAAACTTTCAATATAAACATACACAACCTTTTTTTTCTAGTTTCTTTTAGCATATTTTTTAACACTCCCTTTTGCCTACTTGCTTCACTACTCAGACTCATCCTTACGTGTCGAACAAACATCAAATGTATGCCAAAAAACTGCCAGTTAGTTTTTTTTTTTTTTTTTTAGAAATGATGCCAACTTAATCGAAATTCTAACTCGTCGCGTGTTGACATTTTTCTGCAAACATGTTTTTGTTTCCTCTGGAATCAATGTAGAATGTTCTCCATTTTTGTGTTTTTTTGGCTCGTATTTAGGCAGAGCTCTGAAGGAAGGATTATTTTAAAGAAGCATTAAGGAAGTTAAAAGAAAAAAACCTTTATAATGTGGTATATAGTGTATAATATGTCCGGGTTGAGCACACATTTGTCCTTAAAAATATTTTCTAAGACTTTCGGTTTTAAGAAAATTATTTAATATTTTTTTTCTAAAAACATATTTGAATAATTTTGTGATTTTAGGTATCATTTAAAACTTTTTGCAATCGGAAAATTATTACAAAAACGTTCTTTGTATAGACATTTTTTTAATAATTAGCGATAAATGTTATCATTGTAAAAAAAAGTTCAAATAACTATCCTCTTAAAAAATTACATAAGTAGGACTCCCGGTGGGTCGATGGATTTGATTCCCAACCGTGACTCAACAACAGATAATTGGCTTAATTACTTTGCTTTATTAAATAAGTTGTATAATTTGATTCATATTGTAATATTAAATAAACAAATATATAAAGTTACACACTAAACAATTTTTGCCGATATGTCTGATGTCAGAATTTTCTTAACTATTTCTGCATATATCCCTTAGCCATTTTAGAGATTAATTGACATTTTTCTTGTTAGACTTTTCTGCACATACTCGGAAATATTCAGCGACTTACTAGACTAATCTGCATATCGTCGAAAGGGAATTTTTCTCTTTCGGATAATATTGCGACTTGTCTGAAAATTGTAGGAGTACATTTTTTTGTTACTCTTTCGCCATATAACAGAAAATTCTGCATATTTTCTGAACCCAAACAAGTTTTGGTGTACGAAATTTATCCGACAATCCTGCACATAGTCTAATAATAAAAAATAATAAAACTATAACAAATACCAGAGTATTTTTTTGTTGTGTGTCATAAATTAGATTTTTATCATGAGATTTTCGAAAGATATTTTTTAAAGACATAAATAATTAACTGCAAATAACTTTTTCGCACTCTTCATTTTTATTAGTTTTAGTCCTGCGTTAGTGAGTTCAAAAAGGCTGTATAAATAAATAAAAGTGGAAAATAATTAAACAAATTATGTTAAACAAAAAAATGACAAATTAGGAAATAATTTCAGATATTGGTAAGTTTTAATCTTAGATAGATTTTGTAGTAATTTTAAACGGATAAAGCCTTAATGTACAAAAATTAATAGATAAATAGAACCGTAAAAAATATCAGAAAAGTCTAAGTATTTACTAAAGAAGTCTTAAGAAAATATTCCGACATTCACTTTAAAAAACAAATGACAATTGCCTGATCTTTTTTCAGATTAAGAATATTAATCAGATATGTCTCAAGTTCCATAAGAGTTTCTCTTGGATTTTTTCAGGAGTTCGTAAAGAATTCCGTCCCACAATACTCCCACAAAGCTTCTCGAATAGTTTCAAATTCTTGTCAATCACTCGTCAATCACGTACCAATAAATTTTGGTACGTTTTCTTACAGACATTGGATATAGACAGAAATTGGCGAAAAGTGTTTCGTGGGTATCTTTACTGTAAAATTTTTTTAATTTATCTTTTTCCTTCTCTCTCGTCTTATGAAAAAAGTTTTTTTTAACCTTTTACCCAAAAAAATACACTTTTAAGAACTTATTCTTTTATACCTCTTTTCTTCACAAAATTTAATGCAAAAATAATGCAAATTCCTTTAAGTATAAGACTTAAACTGGCAAAATTATATTAAAAAAAAGGGAATTGAACAAATGGAATGTCAATTATCATGTATGTATGTGTGACACCTTTTACTATGTGTTCTGGTAGAAAAATGCTAACAACAAAATGTACAAAAAAAGTTTTTTACAAAATATTGGTGAGAAACAAAAAAAATAAGAACTAATGGAATGCAAAGAAAGAAAAGCATGTACTTATGTATGGATGTATGTATGTAACAAGTGACATTTTAATATAATGATATTTACATTTTTCTAAATTCAAAACTAATGGGTTTTTAGGTAAATAATATTTAAACAAAAATGCGAATTGTATAAAACATTTTTTTAAGAGACTTTGATGAGTTTTTGTCTAAAATGTCTTTTTATATAAGATGTCATACAAGTGTTTTTCTTTTGTTTTTAATTTCAATAGCAAAGTGTTATTCATATACATACATATGTAAATGTATAAGTATTTGACATTTATTTGTCAGACATATTATTGGCAATAAACTAGAATGACATCAAACCAATAACATTTTTTCCACCTTAAATTACAAATTTTTAACTTTTTTATTAAAAAAAAAAACACAAGTATCATTCATTTCTACCCCTTTAATAATTTTATATGAACAAAAGAAAAAATAAATAACGAAACAAAATAACTTCAACA
>NDXZ01025350.1:0-15034 GCA_003055125.1 Paykullia maculata | reverse complement strand
AAACTGCAAAAGAGTTACATGTACAGTTCATGTTCACGAATGAGCAAGTAAGAACAACCATGCCACACAACATCAAAAAGAAAAAACCAACGAATTGTTGAGCTGAATACAATATACTCATGTATGACAATGCTCACAAAAAACAAGAAAGAAATAGAATCTGATATAAAGGAAAACGCAATCAGTGTTAACGGTGCGTTTCTTTCTGTTGTTATAACTTCTATACAAACAACAATACCACATACAAACTTTTTCTTTAGAAAACTTTGATGTCTTTGTGTAAAAAAAATAATTATTGAAATAAAAATAATGTAAAAAAGGCATTATCATTGCGCAATTACACAGGTGACCCTACTAGATCAGATGATACTTTTTTAAGTCAAAAATGTTTACATCCTCCCTCTTCTCTTTTTTTTAAATTGTCAAACTTTATATATTAAAAACATATACAAAAAATTTATTTTCGAAGTGCAATTGCTCTATATAGTTACACTAGGGTATTTTTAATTAAAATTTATTTGTTTGATAGTAAATTTAATGTCTTGTTTTAAAATAATTGGGCTTAAAATGGGTTCCTCTTTTCCAGTACTTTTATTTAAAAGATTAAAAGAGTAAATTTTGTTGTTATTCTTATTCGTTCGAACTCACTTGAAATCTTTTAAACGCAGCTAGAATATTAAATAATTATTTAAATTTTTTTATTTTACATGCAGTCATAATGTTTTTATTTGTTATTACTATAACAACATATTTCGGAGTATATTTTACACCTACAATGGATTTACAATCAAGATCTTACAGTCTAACTATACATCGCTTATGGTGGACTAGCTGTTTATTATTTATTCTTCTATTTGACTTCGTAGCTAATCAAAGTGTACTAGTGAGATATTAGCGATTCCCACAATAGGTTATACTTATACTTAGGGTTACTAGAACAAACCTTACGCAGTTAAATTTCGTATAAGTAACCAGTTGAGGCTCTAGGGAAACAGTAAACCCACCCAACAGAGGTCACACTTCTACCTATCGATAAAAGATTCACTTAATTAAATACAACACCAACCTTTCACTAGAACCATCTGTATAGATACGAATTGTAAGAGGGTAATCCGGACTTGTATGTCACCTATATGCTAGTTCAAGGGTGCTATCTCCGGTTCGGGTTACAACAAAGGCGTTTTTTAGAGCAGTACAACAACTGCCACAAACAACTGCACCCTAAACAGATTACTTGCACATAGTAATAAACAATTACCCTGAGCTCCAATTATTTATTAGCGACCTAAACCTCAGCGTCATTTCTCCACAAGAAACACTGTGCTCGCAACTTTACACCAACCCCAACTTTACAAACTTAACACAAAACACCACATCAAATTAAGGCACTGGAATCTTCATTAAATTGGACATTACCCACAAATAAATCCACACATTCTTCGAGTTTAAAATTGTAGCTTTCAAAATAAATCTCTATGTAAAACTTACCATCCTGTCTTCATATGTTCTCCCTGCTTAGGAAATCTCTGTTCGGGAACTATTTAATATTCTATTTTCCTTTAAAACTCCTCACCTGGTCGTTGGCGACTTTAATGGTTAAACACCATTTAGGGATCTACATGGCAGCGATCACTTTCTAATTAAAATTATCTATTAAACTCCCACACAAACACAATTTTACAGAAACAACAAATAGGTCTTTATTCAATTATGTAGCTGACTTGCCTAAGTACTCTTGTAAAGTAGAAAGTAAAAAAAACCGAATATACGAATTCGAATATACTGTTTATCTTTTGGATATTTAAATTATAATCTTGGTTGTTTTTAAAAATCGTTTTGTGGTATTTTATTAACTATTCGCCGTAAAAACTCACCTTAATCGTTGCAACATTAAAGTTAACATAAAAGTGTTGTCAAATTTTTTCTGATTTCAACACAGTTTTAGGATGTAAGCTTAAGGACTGATCACTTAAAAAGTTTGTTCAGAGTTCTGTTCTCTCATTTAACTTAAATGTAAATATTTTGAAAAATATTAAAACTTTTTATTTTTTGTTTATTTAATTAAGGTGCAGTATAAAGAAATTGTGAAATGCACATCATTTCTACAGGGTATAAAGCGTGTGAGATCGTTTAAAATTTTGAGACCAAGTAATGAAATTATAAATAATGCCAAAGTATGGTGGAAATATGCCTTAATGTGCTATGGTTTTAATTTTCGGAGTAGCGAGGAAAAGTGGAAAGTTGCAAAAGAGAACATACGTTACATTAAATTATATAAACGTTTACTTATAAATCCAGCTGAAAATATATTAAAAGAAGACAAACAGTTTAAAATAGAAATGGAAAAACTTAGAAATCTTGATGAACTTCAATTCCTTAGAAAAATTAGTTGTAAAAATGTGTCGGAGAAAGGATTAAATTTAAGGGGTAAAACATTAAACCAATGCAAAGGTATTTTATATCATTGGTTTCCAAATTGGCTTGGATGGTATGGAAGCACTTCTTCAGAAAATGATGAAAACTATGAAAAAATCGAAGATGATATTTTAATTGCTATAAAGGAAACAATTGAAAATGACTCATTCTCGAATCGGGATGCAATATTTGCAAATTTTACTTTTGCCCTTTCTAATGGAAGAATTTCTTTGACATCTGAACAATTATCAGAAGATATGGTTGCACTAGAACTGGAATTTGAAAACCTCGCATCATTTATAGAAACTAAACCAAAATTGACGTCTTACTGTATAGGAATATCATTAGGTTCAGTGTGTTTAAATGATAAATTAACGAAAATGACGGAATTTCCATACATTGTAAGACCACAGATTCAAGAAAATCAAAAATCCTTGTACACGAGTTTCATTAGCCTTTTTACTAAAAGAGAAATCGTTGAAGGAAAAGTGCCTTGGTTTCAGTTGCAGTATGAAAAGAATCCTCCTGAACATCAATCCGACTACAGATTGGCAATTATTTCAAAAAGCCTTGATGTTGTTTATAATGATCAAATATGTAAATGGCTCGTAAGCTTCTTTACTAAACCGATTAACGATTTGAAAAATAATCTGTATAACATATCTGAAAAAAAATATTACGAACCTCGTTTAAAATTCTTTAAAAATTGGAAAAGTGTTCTGATGGGTCCAAAGGTAAATACTATAATGCACACACACACACACACACACACACACACATACAATATACATATGTACATGTGAATTTACTTATATTATTTTACCACCTTTCTTTATTTAGGATTATAGAAAAAAGTGGTCTTTTGAGATTGACATTTCTGCGCCAAGAATAATATGTGTTGAAAATTTTAAAGATAAAAATACTTCTGTTTTTGTAATAGATTTCGGTCGATTTCAACTTTTTAAAAATGAACGAAATAGTAATATTATTGCCCTCTTTCAAGAAAATCCTCCAGATATGGATAGCGATGATGAACTTTTTATGACGCCTTGCTCAACACCACCGGGATCAAAAGCAAGTCCATCGGATTCACCAGTAACATCAATGAGTCACGAAACATCGAGCTCAAATTCAAAAATTGTTATAAACAAAGATACTGGCTTAGACAATACATTACATAGTGAATTATATGATAAATATACAATAAATCTTATAGACTTGCAAGTGCTTGTACGTAAAAATAGAGAATATGGATACGTGTGTTCTAAAACATCCTCAAGTTTTCATTTGCTGGACAAATTCAATATATCTATTCAGATCGAAAGACGAATTGTTAATACGTTAGATCCTCAATATCCTACAATAACTTTGCTCGGAAATCTCAAAAAAATCGTTGCACATATTAATGAGCAAAAAATAACGGAAGGCTTAAGAATTTTAAATCAAATTACATTTGGCGCTCTTAAATCAACTGCTAATTCCGACAATACTGTGCTCTATGATGATATGCTCTTAAACGACAGTAACGAAATAAAAGAAAGTTCGAACAGTGCAATTTTCGAATTTGTTATAGGTCAAATGATTTTAGAACTTCAGTCCAGAGAAAAAAGCATCGCGGAACTTCAAATTGTAGGTGCAAAAGCAGGAATTACCAAAAAATCTGGTGAAATTAATATTAACATGTCTGTGCATGGGTTTCTATTAGTAGATGCAATCCAGTCATTTGGTCATGATTTTGAACTACTAATTGCCAGTCATCGTTATGTCGAGTAAGTATTCCATTCACATTTAATTGTTTATTTAAGTATATCAGGGTGTTATTTACGGTTCGAGGTTACCGAATAAGTTGGCGAAAATCAAATAAATAAATTCCTTTAATAACAAAAAGTTTTTCTTCTTTAAATTTTGTTTCATATAAAGAAAATATTCAAATCTTATTTCGAAATAAAAAAGCTACATATTATTAAAATTATGCAGCAGTTATTTATGAGTTTTTATTAAAATAGTTGTGGTCATTACTCTTCAATTATTCTTGAATGACTGTTAAAAGATGAAAACTGTTTTCTTTTATTGCCTAGATTTTATTGTGTAACTTTTTTTAAAAAGAGTGTTCCTTGAAACACTGTAATTTCGCGCTATGGATAACAAATTGTGAAACCGATATGCTCTAAGTCTTATTAACATAGTTTTTCAAGATCGCCAACGAATCCAATGAATCTATTACTCTTAGGCTCGCAAATTTTTCTATTACCATGTTTTAAAATAAGTAGTTTTACTTTATTCGTAATACATTGTACCAACTCATCCACCGACTTATTATTTTGATTACAGATCATTGGTAAGTCTTCTTAGATTATCCGCATATTTTTAATCGTTGTACACAATTTTGTCCTCCTATAGAAGTCATAACTCCAGGAATCACATTTAATTGTTTTTAGCATTGAATAAGTCTTTTTTTTTAGCAGAAATCGTCCTACCTAGTTTTGTGAAGATTTATCTATTATTAAATTCTTGAACTCCAAAGCATTCCTTTATGTCAAAAACATATTTGTGTCATCATAATCAAAATCTAATACAAGTTTTAGAAAGATGGCAGAAATACAATACAATTTAAAAAATAAATGTTATTTTTAGACCGAAAGTAGTTTATTAAAGGCACTTGTAACAAAAGATGTTTTAAAAACAGATACAGCTAAATATAAAGTAAACCCATTTATTCATTACGAAGTTACCCAAATTTTGAGAAACCTTTATTTATACCGATACCTCAAATAATGAGTTGGAGTAGTTTTATCCCAGGGTGAAAAAGATCAAGATTTACCAATTGACTATGAGTCAAGTTAAACATTCGTTGTGATTTTTATACCCTTTAGGGGTGACATATATAAGTTTGTGGTATATAAAGGTTTGTCATTCCGTTTGTAAATTTTACAATATTCATTTGCGACCCCATAAAGCATATATATTCTGAGTCCTTTAGATAGTGAAGTTGATTTAGCCATGTCCGTCTGTTGAAATCAAGTTTTTGTAGCTCCCATAGGTTGCCTAGGGTTGTATGTGGTATTAAACTTTTAGAAATACTTTCGAAAAAGCAAGATCCATATATAACCGGCTGAGATATAAGCAAAAAAAGACGACTGTCTCTTTTTTTTACACAAAAAAAAAATAAATGTTTTGCAGTTTTGAAATAAATTAAATATTTGAAAAAAATTTGACACACATGGTGAAGGGTATATAAGATTTGGCCTAGGCAAATATAGCGCTCTTACTTGTTTCGTTTCGAAAACTTCTCACAAGTTACAGAACAGGGGTACTGAATAGATAAAGGCACACAGCTCTTTAGTACATACACATCCATATGTATGTGTTAATAAGATATTTATTGTTGTTGTACTGTGTTAAAAAAAAATAAAAATAATAATAAAAAAAATACTTGTTTTTTGTTTTTTTTTTTTGCTTGTAAAATTTCTTATTTAGTTTGTTTAGAATTTTTATATTAAAAAACAACATTTTTGAATATTTTCAAGAAATAGTTTGGAAGTCTACTGATGATCTGGCATAAGCACCAGTGACATGCAGCACATAGATTAGCTTAAACCAACAACATACTTTAATTTTTTAAATAATTATTTTTAGTAATATATTAGTTTGAGTACAGTAAATGCCAAACAAGTGCAATAAACGCCCTGATGTACTTATATATAATCAATACTATTATCGGCTAAGTTCGGGTAATATATATGTATGTATATGTATCGCAACTATTTTTCAATTTTTGTAACTGTTAAAGCGAATTATAAATTCCTTTGGTTTCAAAAGATTTTTGAAGGTCAACACAAAACAAAAATATAAATTAAAACTAAAACAGCTAGAAAATTTAAAAAACGTGCGAAGTAAGTTTAAAATAGCTAGATCTAGCACTTAATGCCTTAACTGACCACACTAACACGCGAAAGATGAAGACGATCTCATAAAAAAATCAGGTTAATAAATTAAAATATTTGTAATAAAATTAAGTTTAAAGTGGAATAACTCCGCAAGTAGGCAGCGAACCAGCATGATATTAAATACATTAGAAAATCCCTTTTTGATTTGCCCGATTCTGTTAAAATTTACCGATGAAAAATTATAAACCCTAATTTTGTAAAGAATTTTTGTAATCTTGTTCACCGACCTTCAAAAAGCTCAAACATCTCTTGAACATAAGGATTTACATTTCCCTTAACTGATTTCAAAAACGAATAGGGGGTTTTGGTAAAAAGTTCTAATGTACAATATTATCTAACATATTTCTCTTTTTAAGAATTGATAGTATATCTGGAAGTTTAAAGCAAAGTGAACCATGTTCACCAATTTTACCAGGATCACCTGATGCCAATGGACATCAAAGACCAACAAGCCCGAACACTATAAATAAAGTTGTGAACGATTTACATTTAGGTAATGTAATAAAGAAATTTTTTCAATACATTTATTAACAATTCACTTTTACAGCTTATTACTAGAGGGATCGACTTGGTCTTACAACCGGTTGAAATCCCTTTTCTTGGCATTAACAGTTAGTTTTTGTCAAATGTTGTTTTTTTGGAATATTACATAAACCGGGTTTTGTTCGTAAATGTTTAAAAAATTTGCTTATATTTTTTGTAAATATTTTTCCTTTAAGTGTGTTTTTTGAGCTTAAGTTATTACATGACATAATGGTAAACGTCTACATATATATTTTTTCCCGTAGTTCCTAGTTGGAACATAGGGCCGTAACAAATAATTTCCAACTTGTTCTGTTTTCTGCCAAGTGTTTGACTTCTCTCCATGTGTGACCTGCTGCCAATGCTTTCTTAATGGTAAACGTCTAAAGCCTAAAAATAAATTACTGAAGATCAATTGTCAAAAGAACATATTGGACACGAAAGAAACTATTTTTATTGTTGTTTTAAACATTTTTAATCAAGGTTTGCTTGAACGTTAAAAAAACGCATAAACGAACGTCGACACATAGTTTTAAATACCAAAGCAGTGTTGCCAGGAGAAACAAAAATATTTAAAGTGTTAACTAGTTGTTTAAGTTTCTATATCGATTGAAAGCTGCCAATGTATACATCTATATGCACACAAAGTGGGGCAAAAACCAGTATCTCTTATTGTAACTTTTGGTAAAACTAAAAAACACAAAACAACTTATCAACTTTTCACTTTGCACTTATCAAGTTGCATTTTTGGGCAAAGGGAATAGTGTTTCTGTTCCACAATATTCTTTGCAAATCTCACTTTGCACTTAGCAAATTTTTGCAATCTTTCTAAAGTCTTTGCGCTCTCCTGCAAAGTATTCCACAAAGCATTTAATCATCTTTGTATTTCTGTCTTATCACTTTTCACTTTCACTGCATTGCCAAATAGAAGTTGTTAAAATGAGCCGCAAAATAAAAGTGAAAGAAAAACTGCGCTGTGTATTGTGCTCTAATTTTATTAAAAATAAAATCAACTTGAATTTGAACTAAACGAAAGCATTCTTTAAAAATGAAGTGTTGTGGTCCCGAAAAAGTAATTCGGTCTCTATAATTTCTTGTTATAACCGCGTCTTTACTATCGTGGAACAAAAACTCATGTCCTATGTCCAATATAAATTTGTTAAGCGATCGTTTACTTGCACGTTTTTGACAAACTTATCAAAATTTGCTTTGCAAAATTAGAATTTAAAGTTTTTTGGAACGAAACGGCATAATTACAGTTGAACCTCGATTAATCGGCTACATCTATTAAACAGCATGCGCCTCGCTTTGTTCTATAAACTTTATGATCCGTGCTTTTACCTCTATTATCCGTGCTTTGTTTTTATACCTTTATTAACCGTACTTTAACTATATTATCCGTTTAACAAAAATACGTTTTTTTCAACCACCATATACAATATAATTCTAATTTGGTGATTCCCATTTTGTTTGTTACGTGATCATGTTTTTTATTCCTGAGCAAGAAAAGTTCTTTCCATTAAAGAAAAAGTTGATTTAATTTATGACTATCGTACCAGAAGTAAGAGAACGTATGCAACGAATCGGTCTCAAAAAGAATTGTAAAATTCTTTTGCTATTAGATAACTGCCCAGCTCGTTCGGATGTATGTAAATGCTATGTTATCAGATAATGTTACAGTAAAATATTTTTCATCGAATTTTATATCTTTAATTCAATCTGTGGATCAAGGAGCTTTTCGAAGCTTTAAATGTTAATGGGATGCTGTAAGCAAAGACGTTTTAAGTTAGGTTTGGAATAATTTGCTAGATAATCCACCATATCGAAACAAACAATCGGATGTGGTATGACCATCTGGATCTACAATTAATGACATCACAGAATGGATGGCGTGCTCAAACTCAAGAAAGTGACCATGACTCAAGTTCCGAAGATAAAGGGAATAAAAATGAAACTCAACCTTTAATACAAGCAATAGGAACTAGTAATGTTCTTTTAAAGTTTTTAGAAAATTATAGTTCCCCAGGTTTTCAGAGTCAGATACAATTTAAGTACATCGCATATAAACTTATTTAATTAAAGAAAAATTAAAAACAAACAGACAAGCTACTTTAAAAGAATATTTTAAATAAAAAAGTGTTTGTATTACATACAAAGATGTATATGTTTTACTTAAGATACGTATGTATGTTAAATGTAGATTAAAATGTTTAAGTTTTAATAAAAATGATTTGTATTTTTTATTGTGTTTTATTTAACCTCTATTAACCGTGTTTTTCGATAATCCGTGCTAAGACTATGCTAAGTGAGACCCGGATAATCGAGGTTCAAATGTTTTGCAAAATCTTTGCAAATTACCCTTTTCAATATTAATCTCGCCCTTTGTACAAGAGGACGTACGTGGGACAGAAATTTTTATATAAAAATATAAAAATTGAAAAGACTGCAAATGAAGTGTCATCAATTTCAACTTATCACTTATCAAATTTATTGTTTTGAGGAACATAAATTTTTGCAAATTGACGAAAATTTTGATAAGTTGTTTTGTGGAATAGGACTCTGGTGAAGGGTATATAAGATTTGGCACATCCGAATATAGCGCTCCTTAATGTTTTAATATAAAATTATATCTAGATTAATATATATATATTTTTTAATTCATATGCTTATTTTAGGAAAGTCTTATGATTATGATGCTGATGACGTTTTAATAAGAATAGAAATTAATATCGTAGAATCTATGAACGACGAAGAAACAATTCAGATGGCAACTATAAGTTTTAATAATTTGGACATGATAGGTACAAATTAAACAGAATAAATGATAGTATTTAATTTTCTTATTCTTTAATTCTGTTCGTATTTTTTATTTTATATCAAAATATAGCTAATCAAGAGACAATTGTGGAACTCTTGGGATTTGGAAAACGCATTGTTGACACTTATAAACTGTATCAAAGCAAGTTCAAAAAAGAAAGCAATGAAATTAAGGCTGCTAATCCTAAGGATACTACTGTTGAAGATAAACATGTTAAAACTAAAATAAATTTTGATTTTCATCGCCTTAATATTTTAATATTGAGAAGCACAATAGTTGAAGGTGAAAATGTTGGCCGTAAAGTTGGAACACTTACAATGAGTGAAGCAAAAATACATGCGGAACTGGGAAACACATTTTGTGTTGCTGGCGCATTAGGCGGTATACAAATTATTGACATAACTCCCGAAGGTTATCACCATCAGCGAATATTTTCCGTGGGCAAGGATCCTCTAGCTGATCCACCAAATGTATTTAAAAATAGCGCATTATATGCACTTACTAATGAAATGTGTGAAATGGATGACAACGAATTACAATACACAAATGCATTAAGTTTCAAAATAACTCAAACCCAAAGTTCCACAGTTGTTATAAAAATCCGTATGGCTTCTGTTTGGTATACTCATTGCCCTAACTTTATCGACGAAATACTTATCTGTGTAAAGGAATTTAAGCAATATTTAAAGTAAGTATCTCATTTCATAAGAATAATTGAAATACAACATATACTCAAAACGACCCAACTTTTAATATCGATTAAGCAAAACACACTGCACCAAATATGGGCATTTCCAGGGTCTAGAACGCGACACTCGCTCGCTTTTCAAGTGAGATAAAATAAAGAAATCTTGAATATTTTTTTCATGTTTCCATTTTTTGATAGCACGTTAATAACACTATGCTTAGTGCAAAATATAGCTTTTGGCGATTTGTTGTTTCTAATATAAAAGCAATAAAGATAGTATCACGAACGGGATAAAATTTAGAGCTCGTTTTTGACTGCATCTAGAAAAATGAAAAAATCTGCGAATTATAACAATTTTTGAAAGAGATTTTTTTTAAACTAAAGTGGAATAATGTGGCTTTATATTAATAGTTGTCATGTTGAAATATTTGTGTTTCTCTTTTTTTAAAAACCTTAAGTATGATTAAGCACGGGACATCTATAACGAGACATATTTTCCTACCACGTTTGTAATAAGGATTAGTTCAAGTTAAAATTGTATTAACTACGAAAAATTTCATGTCTATTATTTTATACATATTCATAGATATATTTACAGATATATTTGAGTTTTTAGTAATAAATATAGAAATGAAAAGTAAGCAAAATTATCAAATATTATTTTTCAATGAAGCCGTTTTAGCTGCATTTAGTTTAAAATGAATCACAAGAAAAATAATGGATTTTTCTGTTAATATAGGAGACATCTCTTTAATTTCGTCAGCGCCACTATACATTATATTAATTCCAGTTTTGTATTCTCGTGCGCATTTGAAGAAAGACAATGCATCACTTAAAATAATATTTTTTGTTTTCGTTATTCCCCAAATTTTTCTCTTGAAAACCGCTCCAACTCCATCGACTGCACCCTTTTCATGCGAAGTTACGAAATAGTTCCATTTAATTGTTTTGCAATCAAATTGAATCAAGAAGTCGGATAAACTCCAAATAATAAATTTGTTTTTAAATTGAGAACTACTTCCGTCCGAAGATATAAATATATTTTGAAAATTGCCGTGTTGGGTGTTTATCTCGTAAACAAGTTTTGTTAAGAAAACGTAAACATCTATTTTGCTGTGACTTAATGCATCCCTGATTATAGCAAATTATTTAAAATTTTGAAACATCCACGCTACGCAAGTAAAAATCACAACTTGCCTATAGTTGAAGTGCGCGCTCCGTAATTTTTTCCAGGTACCGCATGTTTGCTTCCTTTTTTTTTATCTACACACGTTTTAACCATCTACATAAATATGTACATAAGTATATATGCATTTTAAAATAATAAAAAATATTTGTTTTAAAAAAAACTGCACTTACGATAGCGAACGGGACACATTTTGAAAACTCAAAATAATATGTTTAGTGTGTGAATTATTTGCAAATATTTTTTTTTTTTTTAGTTAAAGCCACTTGATTTTGGTTTGGAGTAAAATTTTCAGCCACTTGATTCGAACGATCGTGGAATACTGATAACAAGAGATGTTTTAAGTACTGGAACGCGACATTAGAACACGGACAAAATAATATGAAAAATATACAGTTAATCGAGCTTTGTTTGACTTTAAATTTTTTGGTATTAATTTGTTGTTGATAGAAAGATTTCATAAGATGTGTACAGTCATAATATTAATATGTAAACAATTACTACCAAAGAGAAATGTCGTTTAAAATAACTAAAAGCAAGAGAAAATAAATTATCTGTTTTCAGACCAATTTTCTCAAAATAAGAAACAAGACAGGCTGAAAATACATTATATTATAAAAATTTTAACATTTTTAATACAATGTTTATTAACATAAAAATTTTCGATCCCGGTGGACCTTCCTGTGGAAATACCCATATACTAATTTACATGTGAACTTTTTTAAGTTTTTATATTTTTAACTTTAAGATTTGGTAAAAACTATATTCCATTTTTTAAACCCTGCAGAACTAACTATAGGTTTGTGCTGATATAAATACTTACACATGTAACAAGAAAAAAATGTAAAACCAAAAATAAATAATAAAAAAGAATATTTAAAATATAATAAAAAACATTAAAAAAAATTAAAATGAATTGTAATAATCCTATACCCATCTAGCGATCGGCTTAAAAATTACCTTCCAAGTCGAATTGACAATGTCCATAGGTCTGTTTGTCTATGTCAATGATAACCATTTCATAGGACAATTGTGCAGAAACAACCTAACCCATATTATTATAGGAATGATTACCCAGCAAACACGTGGGTACGGATTTAGTATTCAAACAGAACAGAAAAATACCTTCAAGCTAAATAAAATACTTCAATGAAAAAATATATCATAGATTTCTGAATAAAATTTTTATAAATTGACATACATATTCCCAAACTGAAAAATAAAGTAAAATATTAAGAAAGAAAATGTAATGCAACATCATATTTTAAAGAGGTTACTGTGTGTTGGGTGTGTAGCTCGCTCATCAACACAATCACAGCTACCTTATAAAGCTTCTTTCCAAAATATCCTTAGGCCTCATAAAACTGTTGAGAATATAACCTCGAGATAAAATGTACTGCCTTTATTTAGGTCACGAAGTTTTACCATGATTGACCGTAGTTTCCACATAAGTTACACTCTCGGATATTTTTTGAATGCAAAAATATCTTTTACATTAACACAAAACTCTACCAAGTTTTAATTTAAAGGTCTATTTTCGGTCTTAGCCTCACTTTAGAAAATATTGTAAATGCTCATAGAACTGTTAAAAATATCGGAAAAGAAATAAAAATAAACAATGAAATAGTTTTATGTAAACATAAATCTCTTTACTTTTAGCAGCACTAAATAAAATATAGTTTTACAAAATTAAAAATAGTTGAAATAACAATAAGCAAATAATGTGCTAAATTAAATTTTTCAGAAACTTTGTAAAATCTTTGCGTAATAAGGCTACTCACATGGCAAAAGGTCTTGTTCAGCACACAAGTTCAACCCGGTTAAATAAAATTAACAATGGCTCAGGAGATATTTCGTAAGTACATAATGTCTTTAAAATATAAAATTAAGAGTATTATGCATTATTTTTATTAGTTTCATACGAAGAAACATTTTAAAATCTTATTACATATAACCTTTTTTCATAAATAAGTAATTTTAAATTGTTTATACATATTTGAATATACATCTATGGTTTCTTCTTTTACAGACTTGATGTTATCCTTAGTACACCAGTGTTAGTTTTGCCGCGGTCATGCAAAAGTACAGAAGTTTTAGTTGCTAATTTAGGCAAAATTACCGTACGTAATACCCGCGAAATTTCTGACAATTGTCCGGATTCTATAACCAGAGATACATATTTTGTAGATGTAAGAAATATTAATCTTTGCTCGTTAACTATAGAAAAAAGAGACTACGTAAGATCTAAAGTGCTACCTAAAGCTAATGAAATGTATTCTTGTCATAAAGATTCAGTGCCAATATTATATAATACAGCTCTTTTGTTTCAATGCATATACGAATCGAGATCATCTGGAGAAAACAGTATATGGGAAAAACCAGGGAATCTTTTAGTAAGTGAAAATTTAAACTTATTTAGTTCATTAATCATAATTTTTTTAACATTTTGCGCCTTTTTATCAGCTGTAAAGGCAAGACTAAACACTTGAACAATTTAATTTAATATCATAAAAGAAGAAAAAAAAAACCAAAACGTAGGGGTGGGCGCGTACCGAGAGTGAAAAACATGTGATCGTGATTAGATTAAACATTTACCCCCATATTCAAAAACAATTTTTAAATTTATAGAAGGTTTATAGGTTTATAGGGTTTATAGGGAAGGTTTATTCCTTCAAAAAACTCAAAAAATTGTTATGAATACGCGGGTTAAGTTTTTAAGTTTATTTAAGGTTTATTGAACAAATTTTTCATACAAAATTTGTTTAATAAACCTTCAATAAACTTAAAAATTTGTTATAAATATGGGGGTAACCCCCATATTATTATATACATACATTACATACATATAAAAGTAACAAAGTAAAAAAGCGAATTTTTTTCTTATAAATGACCTTTTTGAAAAATCATTTATAGCTGATGTTACAACGTTAATAGATTTATGCCGCAAATTAGTTGGTTATAGGGTTATTTAAAAGTGGATTATGAGAAACAAATGAGAACAAGCAAAACTTGAATTGAATGAAAAGCCTTTTAATGAAAATTATGCCCCGATTATCATTTACAGCGCGAACTATTGATGTTGTATTTTTTAAACTGCGATTAAGGCTTACAACACCTATCGGCAGTATTGTAAATCAAAATATTTCGCTTGGCTTTGCCCCAATTTACAAAGCAGAAAGTAAAAGGCAGACATTTTTCAATTATTTTTTAGTCTTGCCTAAACATGTGTCCTATACACTCTACCTCTTCAACCCCTCGCCAACTTCGTCTGTCTGCTTTTCAATTACTGCTCTGTAAACTGAGACTTTTAAATTGGTTATTTCTAACTTAACCGTTTTTGGTACACAGGTGTGAATTTTTTATAGTAAAAATGAAATACTACCCTGTGACATACCCAACAACTAGTTGTTGTTAATCATAATTAGACAAAACATTTGTAAAGAATTGTTTCCAATGTT
>NDXZ01025348.1:0-16791 GCA_003055125.1 Paykullia maculata | reverse complement strand
GGCGTTGAATTGAGGTTGATGGATTGTTTTGAACACTTTCTTGAGCACCAGTAGTGTTTTCAGCCGATTTTGCAGTACGTTGTGGTCCATGCTTGGGCCTATCAGCTACAGTCCCTCTTTCTTTGAAATCATTCACTACGCGATAAATAGTGCGTCTTGTTTGCACGTTGTTTCTCCCAAAAATTTCACATAACTTTCTCATCGTCACAGTAATCGATGATTGATTTCGATAAAATGTTTTAACGATTAAAACACGTTGGTTTACCGAATATTTTTCCATAATAAATTTGCCACGTCTCTACTTCACGACTGCCAAATATAAACTGTCAAAACTAACGCTTACCAAAATGGAGGCAAAACCATGCCGGCGGACACCCTGTAGTAAACTCAAAAAGTACCATACAATTTAAAAAAGGATTATTTTGCTATGTATTATATCCTATTTCAGTCTGAAGCCATATTTCTTATTTCTAACACTGAAAAAGCGAAAAAGTCCCATAAAAATTAGGAAAATATCTTTTTGTTTGACTATATAATGTCCGCTCATATCCTGTATCTAAGTCCCCTATTTCATATGTTCAACAGACATAATTTTAACTTAAAAATCTGTTCCTAAAAAGTATTAAACTGTTGACCAGAGTTTCTACCTTTTCTTTTTCATTATTAATATGATCCAAGTTGCAAGTTCGTAAAAACTATTTTTTTTAATTTTTCTTCTTTTAGGTACCCTTCTTGTATTCCTTTTTTTTAAAAGCACAAAAAATACGTATGTACAATTTTTATCCCTTATGAGTTTAAATTTAAAAGAAAGTACCGAAAACATATGAACATTTTTATCATGGAGTAAAAAACGCAGTTTGAATTGTTTTTTTATATTTATGCGTCTGTTAGTAACATAAACTTAAACAATTTGCATCAATTTATTATGAATTACTAGGCTTTAATAACTGCCAAAAACAAGTGAGAACTGTCAAATCGGCTGCCACAAAAAAGTGTTGCCAATTAAAAGTATATTGGCGCAAAAATAGAAGATCGTTTTTTCAAAAATATTAAGATTTAAAGTTGCATTATAATTTTCTTACATTAAGAAGTACTGCTTCAAACGAGAAGCAGTGATGTAAAGGACTGCAAAGAGAAGCAGATTGTAAAAGAATAGTTTTACAATTGAAATCAGTTTGTTTTCCTTTTATTTTCAACAGTTGATTGGGTCAGTTGATTGTTTTTTTTTGCTAAAAAAAAACCTTCACAGAAAGGTTTACTTACATGTTCCGAAGAATCAAATATATGGGTCATTTCATGTCAAGTTGCGATCGGAATGAAATTTGCACCATAATTAGTCCTATTGGATAGATTGAAGAAATATCTATCTTAACTATTTGGGACAAATTTTGCTATGAGCAATAGGTAATAAAGTACATGGATGAGAAAAAACATCTGTTTGACCAAAAGGTCAAATTTTGTCCCCCTTTAACTCTCAGAGAGTTCTTGACCAATCTGGTTGAAAAATTGTGTCTGAGCTACTATCCAATAGGACTAACTATGGTGCAAATTTCACGATCGGAAGACAGCAGTTTCAAAAGTTGGTCCACTTGACATGAAATGACCCATATATTTAAAAGTAGATATAATTGTATAAAATGAAAACCAATTGTGCTTATTTATTGCAGTATATCAAATAACTAACCTAAATGATACTATGGCCCAATGCACTTAAAATATCGCAAAAAAAGACGTAATCAAATTGATTTGATTAACCTGGTGAATTTTTCTTATTTAAATTACGGGCCAATAGGTGGAGTTAAATAGTCTTACATGATTAATGATTTAGTTACTAACCAAGCGAAGTAACGAAGGTCATCGAAGTGTAAGTGACTGGATCTCATACTTTTGAAATAAAAAGAAATTAATAAACTATTTCAATACACAACATTCACCACAGATGACAAGGTTATATATAAGTTTGTCATTGCATTTGTAATTTCTACAATATTCATTTGCGACCCCATAAAATATATATATTCTGGGTCATTTTAGATAGGGAAGTCAATTTAGCCATGCCTGTCTGTAAGTCTGTTGATATCAGTTTTTCTCAGCCCTCCGATGTCGTACGAACCCGTTGCTGGTATCAAACAATCAGAAGCTTTCCCGAGTTTCTTGCTATTAAAAAATCACCAAAATTCGAAAATTAACGAGATATAAGCAAAAAAAAATTGTTTTTTTCACAAAAATTAACATATTTGAGCCTTTTTGGAAAATTTGAAAAAATTTACTATTTGGCCCAAAATCAGCTACTAAATCTACGAAAATAAGTTTGATTGTATCAACTTCTCAGTTGTTTCTTACGATCTTTCTTATTTCTTTGTAACTACCAAAATAATCAAATTATTTCAACATATTTAGTACCTGCTACAAGAAAATACCTTTAAATGGTTTATTTTTTTGTGAAAATCGGACAATACCATACCGAACTATTCTGTCTTTGACTTTTTATGTATAGATTTTATAATGCGAAAAACATTTTATTTCATTCGATGTTGAAAATAGCAGTGGCAGCGATATGAAACTAAAGCTATATATTTAAATGATGTTGTTACAAGTTTAGTTGCCCAATGAACTAATTATTTATACTGCAGCACTTTTAAAGGATTTCAGTTACCTTTAAAAATATTGAAAGTTTAATGTCCTTAAAATTAATTTCTTTTAAAGTTCTGGTTTTTCTTGAAAGTAACTTTTACTTTACATTAAATTAATACGAACATAAACTATATGTTGGTGTAGTCAAGATATTTTTTTATGGTTCTTTGGTGTTCGTCAGCAATAGTAATACGACAAAGAAGATGCAGATGAAAGAAAGAAAGAAAAAAAAAGAAGAATGAAAAGGCTCTGTAGGCTGATTGCGTAGATGGTATCCATCCGGGCAAACATGAAATATGACAGTAAAGAGAGCACAAATATAAAAGGAATCCAAAAATGTAACACATTTTACATATAAACAAACATTTTTACATAAAAAGTGGAAAACAAAAGGATGATGCTGATACTACACAGAAACACACACATAAACATACTTTTTCATACACAACATAAAATGTTGGTTGTTTTAGTTGCCCAAGTTACGAGAGCACATTATGTTTGATACTGTAGTAACCAGAGTTTGTTGCTGTAGTAACCACTAACTTGCAGCCAGACAGTTATAGGAACAATACATAAATTCACTTAAGTAAGGCTGAAGGTAAATTATACATGAAAAACAACCAAACAAAAAAAAAAAACACGATACCGGTGCTGCAAAATGATTTTGAAAAGCTGATGCGCAGCAGCCCTTTATTTCTATTTTATTTAAGAACATCAACAGCAACAACGAATAATACGAAACCAACAACATAAAATAAAAACCTCCTGTTGTATTGTCAACGACATTTTGCCAGAGAGACAGATAGTGTGTTGTCACAAATACGAGTGCACACATGTGTATGTTCAGGGTTTGGGTTTATTTTCTGAACAATTTTTGTAATTTTGTGTAGAAGATTTTTTTTTTCTATAACAAATTTTTATAATTGGATAACTTTTCATTCGCTTTTAAATGTTTATTGTGAGACCAATTATTGGAGATTCGTTTTCTTTTTTCTCTATATTTTCATTCATATCTGTAGAGCTGTGTAAGCGATTGCCAAGACCCCACGTAATGTCTTGTTTAGTTATTAGTAAATGCATTACTTATCACTATCCACTAAAATGTTGAATTGCATCGGTGTCAAGAAGCCGCCTTGGCGTATACCGCTGACCGATTTTAGCGTAGGATACAGCGGCCTATGTTAAAGCCGAGACGGCAAGAACATTTTCAAAGATAGCGTGGACTCGCGTCAAATGATATTTAAGATTAAATTAAAATCAGTACACGCAAAAAAAAACATGGTTGAGTATGGTTACGGTAATATGATCACAGACAATTTTAAAATTCTATGATTACTGAAATCATTATATGATTGCCACAATCATAATATGGTTGTAGTCATTTTTTACGTCAATACCATGATCATATTATAGTTGCGAAAAACATTATATGGTTGTGAAAATCATTATATGATTGTATATAAACCATAAACTTGGTTACGGATAATCATATATATGATACTCTTTGATTATGGTTATCATATATTTTAAAGGCATCATATATATGATTATCCGTAACCAAGTTTATGGTTTATATACAACCATATAATGATTCTCGCAACCATAATATGATCATGGTATTGACGTAGAAAATGACTACAACCATATTATGATTGTGGATATCATATAATGATTTCAGTAATCATAGAATTTTAAAATTGTCTGTGATCATATTACCGTAACCATACTCAACCATATTTTTTTTTGTGTGTAGAGCCACTGTTTGTCCTCACTATTAAGACTCTCGAGTTTTTTAAGACCTGCCTTGTGTTACAGTTAAGTTATTGAGTTATTAAGTTATTATCTAGTCGCAAGGTATACTTTGATGCCTTTAATAACTGGAACCGTAACAGAATAAATAAATACAAGAGTCTCAATTAAATCAATTTTCTTTAAAGCAATTTGTAATTTAAGAAAGAAATTTATTTTGAATTTTAAGAATAAGCAGAAGACGCAAAATAAACCTTCAAGTCCTTAAAATTTTATCCAAACCCTGATGTTGTACTTAAATGCCCCCGCATATTTATGCGACAAAGACATTTTAAAAATGGAATTGTTATACTAAAGTGACAACATAAAAGAACAACTAAACCAAAAAAAAAAAACAAAAACTAAAAAAAATATTGCAAATTTTATTATTTATTAAAACAGATCAAGTTACAGATTAAAAATACTTACCGGGTGAACATAAAAAATCGCCAGAAAACACAAACCATTAAGATTGAAATATTGATAAAGAATCAAACTCTTCTGAAAGGAAAAACTCAATTATTACAACAAACAAAACTTAATTGAAATAATTTCCGAAATTCAATTACAAATATCTATGTTACAATAAACAAGGTAAACTTATTGCTACAACAAATGCAACAGTTAAAACAACATGCATTTTGATTTTGTACCAAAAAATTCGACATGTTAAAGAGTAGGGACGGAATGTTTTAATCGCTCCGTTATCAAATATATTTTAAAATAGTAAATTTTTTGATTTAAAAGGAAATAAATATTATAGTCTTTTACTAAAATTGTCTTAGTTTTATATATTTGTGCTTTCTACTAAACATATTCAATTTAAAAATCCAACATATGTACATATATAAGATAGCAACAGGACTATTAAAATTGGTACATGGTATTATCTATTGACGTTTAAAAATATTCCAATATATACTTACTAGCTGACCCGGCAAACGTCGTTTTGCCATATAAATAAAGTTGAAAGTTTAAAAAGTACATTTTTGCCCCCCGTTAGTCCGAATTTTCCCTTTTCTCTTACCCATTACTATTGTTGTTAAAATCTTATTATGTCATACTATTTTTTATGTCTGAAAGAATCCGTGTTTCAAATTTTACCCAAATCGGCCTAGTAATTTACTGTTAAACGCATTTTCCGATTTTCTCCCCTTTTGGTACTTTTTTAGTCCTCAGTTTAGTGTCTAAATTTGTTTTTATCAGACGGTTGTCTAAATTCCTTGAAAATTATTAAAAGGCCAATAACGTATATAAAATTGTTTAAAAGTACGTATTTTTAAAATCAGGTCACCACATTAACAGACAATCAGTTACTATTTTGCAACATTACTTGTTTTTAACCAATAAATTAGGAAAACAATTTTTACAAAATTTCAAAAAAAAATTACTATACAATTTATGTAAAATATATATTATAATAATAATAATAATTTAAAAAAATATTCAAAGGAATGAAAAAATCTACTTATTTTTGTTTACAATACTTTAAAATTTTATATAAAAATTAACACAAACATAAAATATGATCGATTAAACACATCCATCCCTGGCTTGTATATAACTTTTCTTAACGTTAAAATCATGATTTATGCAAAGAAAGACCGTTTTAAATTTTTAAAAACTTATTTTACTAATTATTTATTTTTGTATTCTTAGTTTTAAGGCAAATACTTGTTGTAAGAACTAGAAAACAATTAAAAAAAATTTTTTTTTATAAACAACCCCTTTTTACAATATTTTTAATTTATAATTAAAAAACAAAAATGATGGAAATTGCAATATTTCAGCATATAATCAGCTGGGCCAATAAGTCTACCTTGTTTATTGTACAATGCAAATATCTTAAAAGATCTTTAAGGCAACCTTAGGCCTGCCTTTCCAATTTGGTCATTCTCCATAAAAAACTAACTATAATTATTCAAAAAGAGATTTTGTTTCTTGCATTAAACTTGAAAGATAAACGTTGCTAAAAAAGAAAGAAAAAATGATTTGAAAGTTTTGAAGGCAAAATCAAGCATAATTTTATAAAACAATTGTTAAGTACAAACAGAATAAACGAAAAAAAAAAAAAAAATTGAACAATGAATTTTGAAAATGTTGAAAGGGCTCTTATGATGATTATTTTTGAAAATTGTAGATGAAATCTCTTATTGGGAGCATATTTGGAAAAAGCTTTTGTTTATATACATTCATATTTATTTGTATTTACTTGTACATTTGTTTTATTAACAAAGAAATATGCTTAAACATTATCAGACAGGTAGTAAGTTTGGTTGACTGGTTGGTTGGTTGTCTGGCTGGCTGGCTTTGTTGTTGTTGTTGATCTTTTTTTACGCAAATTTTTCAATAACAATGCATATTGATTAACAGTGTTTTAGGAGCCAAGCAAAAGTGGGCACACTTTGTAGTTTATGGTAAAAAATTTCAGAGTTTGCTTAAACCAATACCCTTTTCAATTCAAAACAACCAAAGTGTTTCATAGTTGAGATTTAAAAAAATAAGGGTGTTTTGTTTAAGGTGTACAACTCCAAATTAAAATAATTTTCTGAGGTTATATAATTTCCAAAAAAAAATGGCATTTTTGAAAGGATAATTTTATGCCATTAATGTTGGTTGGTTGCTGTGCAATGCGAAATTCCAATTTTTCCAAACTATTTTATATGTAGTTTTAGTGTAGATCCCTCCTGAAGTTTTCCGCCCTAAAATTCAGCATTTTTGCTTGCTGACATTGATATTGAGCCAAAAATAAGCCTTTTTACTAAACAGAAAATTGTGATAAAACTGTCAACTTTCTTGAAATTGCATTCGGGTCCATTGAAATTCTATTTCTTTTTCTTCGTACCTGTCTCTCCTAGAAACTCAAGAATTGCGCAATTTTAATTGTCTGTGTAGAAATATATATTTTGTGTTATTCAATATTCAAAACTTCAATGTACATATATCATTCTTACAGCCAAACCTAAACAAGAGCGCCAAGCGTTTTTTAGCTGTCAAAAATCCTTATGCCCATACAATTTGTGTGAAGCAAACCGAAATACCGCGGCGGTATTGCACCACGGTTGGATAATTCAATTCTGACAAGGCGTTCAGAAGTGAAGTTGGCTGCAACAAACAAAAAAAGGTATATAAATAAAAGTGTCAAAAAATTAAAACTGAAAATTTCAAAAAATTACAACTGAAAGTTTAAAAAAATTATAACTAAATTTTAATTGAAAAATATTTTATTTTATTTGCTTACTGTTTGTTATTAAAAAACAAATTGTTGTCAAAAAACCACAGGGTTGTTAGATGTTTTTCAACCCTGTTTTATTATTGGCATAGCGTTGCCGCTTTTGTTTAGGTATATACCTTTAGCGTTAGCGCGAGGCGGAAAACTCAACGCTTTCCGGTTTTGTTTAGGTTTGGCTGTTAGAAATTTTTATGAAAATTTCAAACGATATTAAGGGATAATTTTTAAGGAAGCGGACAATCGGAATATTTTTTATTTTTGCTTTAAATGGTTTCGATTATCCTATTTTATACGAAACTAATATTAGATTTTTATACCCCTCACCACAGGTGGCAAGGATATTGTATATAGCTTTGTCATTCTGGGATCCTTATAGAAAGGAAAGTCGGTTTAGCCATTTCCGTCTATTCTTGTGATTGTTGAAATCAAATTTTTGTAGCTTTTATATGTTACCCAAAACTGTATTTTCTCGAGAAAGTCGGTATTGATAACTGGCAATATCCATTAATAACCAGCTGAGATATAGGCAAAAAAAGACGATCTCCTTTTTTTATAAAAAAAAAAAATATATATATTTTACAGCTTCTGATTAACTTCAGACATGTTGGAAAAAATGGGACTAATTGGTTCAAAATACTCAAAGATATAGGCAGAAAAAAATCAAGTTTTCTAAGACTTGAGTTACTTTTCTTTACTTACTTACAAACGTACAAACATATATCTTCTTATTACATATATACCGACACGTGGTGAAGGGTACAAGAGATTTGGCACAGCCGAATATAAATCCAGTTCATCAAATAAAAAAATTCTGATAGACGACAATTTTTGAATTTTTGTTGGTGAAAAAACACTATTTATCTGAATGAAAGCTGAAATTACTTTTGCTGAAACTGCTTCATAATGTACAAATTGTAAATGCACTAGCAACCATTACTCTGAACATGGTGCTACAAGTTGGGATCGCAGTAGGACACTCTGAGATAAGAGACATGCAATTGTGGAAATTTTTAGGATTGATATTAACTTTGTAAATGTGCCCATTAATTTTTGTACGTCGCAAATCGGTGGCACGTTCCATCCACAGCTCTAACAGAACCTGTGCATCGCTATCGCACCCCAAACTTCGCTTCTTTCCCTAGAAAATCTTAAAATGGAAAAAATATGTTCATATTTTAATATACATATGTATATTTCTTTTTTTTTATTATAATTTTATAATTGTCAACGTTTTGACGGTATTGCCATATTGACGTTTTGACGGTATTGCCATATTGTGCATTCACAGCAAATCTAATACACATTGTTTTGGGGATAATTCACAAGTTAAATTGAATTAAGACAACTAATGCAAATTAACGCTGTCGTCTGTCTACGCTATTACGGACATATGTACATATAAAATAATGCACATGATGGCGTTAATACACTTCGCTGATTTCTTCGCTCGGATCCAATTAAATCCTTTAGAGAGAAAGTTTTATGTGAAAATTTTACATAAAAATCAAATAAACAATATATGCTTTAAATCATTTTGGGAACCTTTATGTTGATCTTCCTTTTGGATCCACCCTAAGTAGCAAAGAAGGTTGAAACATAATCTGTTTAAATCTGCCTAAGGCACTGGAAAAAATTAGCATTTTAAATTAATTTAAATGATTTTTTTATAGATAAAATAATAAAAAATAGACCAGAATGTATGGTTTATTGGGATTTCGTATGCATAAAGTTAGCGCTGCTTACAAAGTTAAAAAATTAAAAGATTTAACACGGCTTAATAAAGTGTTGTTTATATGAAATAATTTTTTGTAATTTTTTCAATTTTTTTCATAAAAGAACGGACATTGTTAGCGGTTCATAAATGATTTAAATTGTTCACAATGACTTATTTTCCCCTCAAAAAAAGATATTATTTTATTAATAAGCATTTAGGAGCAAAACGACTGCCTTAAAGAAAAACATTTACTGCCTGGCCCACAAAATGCGAACGATATTTTCTTTCGAATAAATATATTTCAAACAAAAACAAATTTAAACTTTTTAAACAAATTTAAACTTTTTGTTTTTGTTTGAAATATATTTATTCGAAAGAAAATATCGTTCGCATTTTGTGGGCCAGGCAGTTAATGAAAAATGTTCGAATAAATTAAATGTCTTCTTTAACGTTCAACACTAACTAATGTTGGATATTATTTTTGAACTCTAAGATAAACCCTGAATGATATTAACCTTAAATCTAACTACTAGAAGCAACAATCAGGCGCATGCTAAACCGGATTTTTAACGTAAAAAAAAACCAACTCAATTTCAAGATAGAAAAGGCTAAAAAAAAAGCATTTCAAACAAGAAAATTAAAGTCGTGCCATAAAAGAATATTGAGAGAAATTAGTGCAAAATATACACGAACTCGCACAGTTTGACATGATTTAACACAGGCTTTAAAGATCGTGGAAAATAAATGAAGCCATAGAGAGAGCCATTAATTTGAGAATAAGAGCATAGGGTTAAACAGTGTTGTCGGAATGTTGTTTCAAAATTATTTAAGACAAATTACAAAAAAAAAATAAAACTAATAATGTTAAGTACATAAAAGGGCAATCAAACTAAAACAAGGCCCAACTAAACCTTCTTTAAGGTAAATTAATTTATTTGCTTTTCGTATCTTATTTAAATTGTTTGAAGAGCCTACCTAGTTTTGGTTCCTTGTTGAATATCTAGAAAAAAAATTATACCAATTCATAGATTTTTTAAAAAGTCTTCCAAAGAATTTTTGGGGGAAAGTCTTCCTAACACAAGTTTTTTTTGTTTATAAAAATCTAGAAATGTGACTGTAAAATCTTACAACATTTTTTCTATATAAAATTATCCAAGAAATTTTATTTACATATTATTATTTTTTAATCATTTCTTAGACATCGACAACACTGAATTTAACACAATGATCTAATTGGAAAATTGCAGTTGTTTTTTTGAATAAATATTTTTGAGATACAAACACAAAAAAGAAATAAAATGTGTGGATAAAAGAGAGACTGGAAATTAAGATAATATTCCAGTGCAAAAGAGAGTGAGAGAGAAAAACAGAGCGCGCCATCGAGTGTTTAAGATACGAATGGTATCTTAAAGATAGAAATTGTTTAGCTGCAGTAGTTTTGATTAAGCCGTGCTTTAAGTAACAGGGCTTATGTTGTTATTGTTGGTAGTAAATATTTGGAATTTTGCGAAAGTTTTTTAAAATTCTTAATGTATAGAAGGCGTGATTTTAGGTAGCTGTTTATCAATGTTTTATCTATGTATGTTTCATCAATAACCTTTCCATATACATCATTGGTATATTTAATTAATTTTTGGCTGACGCCAAACGTGTCATAATTTATTCACTTCAATTTCCAATTGATTCTTTTCTATAACAAAAAGTGAATTATGACTTTGTTATCGAAGTAAGAGAAATGAATATCAATGTCGCTGTTGTCACAACGGAACAAATAAAAGTGTGCTTTTATATGCTTTTCCACATTTATACATCAATATAACACTTACGTTGAACTCATACATACATAGATACATACATAGATACCTTTGCCTTTTAGTACACATGCACAATTGCAAACTACTACAGTCGAACACATTAAATAAAGGTGTGCTGTGTAGGAGTGACAGTTTACAGATAAAGTGATATAATGCCTGTAGTTAAAACAAACAAACAAATAAACACAAAATGCAATATAAATATGTATGTATAAAGTGAACGAAACAGGCAAATAGGACGGACGGACGGACAGAAAGACAGCCAGCAAGGCAGGCATATAGTCTGGCTGGCAAAAGCAATCGATTAGACAGACACCTTTTATTTTCTATATGAACAACACAATTTTAGTTATAAGTTTCATGGACGTTTAAGTTAAGTTCTTTTCTGGTTTTTATTTATTTATTTGGGGTTTTTTCTCTTACAAATTTTTCACTTATTATAAGTGTTTATTATAAGTGTTTTGTATACGGAATTAATTTCAGAAATTTTATATTTTTTTCACTTTTTTTTTGGTTTTTTGAAAAAGGACATTTTTGAGTTTTGCGTGTCCTTGATTCATTTGGTGAAATCATTAAGGATATCATAATAGTTCGAACTTTTTAATTTTATTTGTAATTGACAAATCTCGTTATGTTTGGTTGCATAGAGGAGTTCATAAAACTAGCAGCGATTATAGTAACATTTCTGGAATATTTTATTATTGTGTGATTTTTTATGGGTACTCAGTTACATAGTTAGTTTGCACAAATGGAAAAGATAACAAGAAAGAATCCTATAAATTTTGCGAATTTTGATCGCACAATTTTAGTTAAATTTGATTCGTCACTTATGAATGGAATCACATTTACCAGCTAAAATATTTATGTGACCATTTGAAATAGAGCTACAGTGCTTAAACCACTTTTCATAAGAAATACTTTTTATTTAATTAATTTATTTATATATTTATTTTGTCTATGGAAAATACTCCGTACAGACATATTGAACTACATAAATACCAACAGTTTAAACATACAGTGAAAAGTAAGAGACATTAAAAAAATGTTTCGTTTATAAACAAATTATGTGTTTAAAAAAATGATTATACTTTTCTTAATACAATCAATACTTCAAGAGAAATCAATGAACTTATAAAATTTATCAAATTCTTTACATAATCTAATTAGAGGATCCGCATAAGCATAATTAGATCTACAAAACTGAATCGATATAGGTATAACATGACGTGAAGGACGTTGAGGAACATTGAAAGTAATGTTGTTGATTAAAAAACCAGACCATATGTATATCACCAGAAATCATGTTGAAAATAAACGAAATGTTCAGAATAGTTCTACGTCTTTTTAGAGTAGGCAGTTTAACAAGGGAGAGTCTAGCAGAATATGATGGTAAATTCATCCGGTTAAAGCTCAATCCTCGAAGACAATAGAGCAGGAGTTGTTTCTAGACGGATTCGATGTCATCGAAATGTTTTTTATAAATAGGGACCCATACTCCAGAATAGGTCTAACTAGTGCAGAGTATAAACCTTTTGTGACATAGGGTTCATTAAACTCTTTAGACCAACGTTTGACAAAACCAAGCACACCCCTAGCTTTATTTGTTACCAAAGTGATGTGTGGGATAAAATTTAGTCTCGAATCAAGTAAAATTCCAAGATCTAGGAAAATATCTACTAATTCGAGTTGATAACCACCAATATCATAATGTTTAGGTATCGGATTCCTTCTAGCGAATCGCATATATTTACATTTCTTTAAGGTGTAACTCCATTAGATTTGATTTACACCAAGAAAAAAACGAATTTAAGTCATCTTGAAGACGTTGTTGATCGGACACTAGACAGAAGCTTATAAAAACTTTTACGTCATCTGCATACATCAAAACGTTCGAAGACTTAATTACATCAGGCAAGTCATTAATGAACAATGAAAAAAGAAGCGGTCCAAGGTGGCTTCCCTATGATACCGCAGATTTAACATTAACACTTCTGGAACAGGTGTTATTATAACGAACGATTTGTTTCCTGCAGATTAAATATGAAAAAATCCAATCTATACTGAGATCTGTGAACCCCAATAAATAAAGTTTTTTTTTAAGAAGTACATGATTAACTTTATCGAAAGTTTTACTGAGGTCAGTGTTGCTGTTGAAGAAATCCTCGATATACTTGTACTGAGCGATTGGAATATACATGTCAGAAGAAATGACAAGCTTTTAAAAAGAATGTCTAGTGATCAAACTACCACAAACCAATTGAAAAAAAAACTATTGCTTTCGTATGTAAAATTTTTAAAGAAATGTTCCTAAATCGCGTTATTTCGCCTTTTCAAGTCAGCGGAGACAAGTCGAATTAAGCCTTTGACAGTTTGCTTAACCTTACGTAATTGATGCTAAGGACCAAAACAAAATTTGGTTTGCCCTTGCAAACAAAGACATTTCAGTAAAAATATTTAAACTTATTCAAATGAAGTTCAATGAAGCTTAAATGCTTCTTCTATTCTGCGCTAAAGCCAGCGAAGCGTTTTACACATTAAAGTTAGCTTCAGACTATCATACAGTGTGTCTGGTGGCAGATTTATATTTTCAAACTTATATAAAAAACGTAATAATTGACACAAAGTTTTATTAGGAGCATTGAACGATAACATGGAAATGCGGATTCTATTTTTATAGAGCATGTTATCCAGATGTCGATCATTTTCACCGTTGACATTCGTCGCCTGCCTCGAGAATTTCCGAAAAAAAAATGGTCCAATTATCACATGCATGCAAACAGTTACCCTGGGGCAATGCAATGGTTTTTGATATTTCAATCGAGGGTTGCGGGTTCTTGGTAACGGCAGTTTTGCTTTTTAACGTGGCCGTTTATGTGAAAATGAGCCTTGCCGCTCCAAAAATGGGATTTACAGTGCGAAAACGATCCAAAAAAATGTCTCCACAGCGAACGCGCGATGCTCACTCGACCACTGCGACATCGTGACTGACAAATCCGCCTTGCTATACGGAACAGAAACCTGGTGGTTAAATGTAAACTGTCAAGTTAAGACAGCAACTTCGATGTATCGCAGCAGGTTTAAGACTTCAAATGTACAGTAGAAAAATTTTACTTTGCAGTTGATATCCAATGTTCACTGTTTGTACTTTTTCCACTTTCGGCCAGACTATGTAGACTTCTAACTACATGAGATAATAAATATTTACCTTGATGTGTCATCTAAAATGTTCACAATGAAGGAAGAAAGATAAATCGCTGCGCTATTTCTTTTCCCGCCACTGTTAATGTTTGCATAATAAACTCGTTAATACATTTTAAAATATTTTGTCTGTCTGTCTTGATTTTTATTAATGTCTAATGTTTTTTTTTTGTCGGATTGTTTGAACCCACATTGGTACGTGCACTACGGATTGCATTCTACTACAGTCGACTAACATTGTGCTGTTCATGATGATTATTGTCTTGGCGAAAACTTCCATTTTATTGGAGTATGAATTTATACGCCAACTGGTTGGTTCATAAATAGTTAATTTTTTTACACATTGTAAATGTGAGTTTTTGGGGAATCGTGATTGTTCCCTTTCTGTAGCGTGTCATGGCATGATGACAATGATGATGCTAATGATTATGACAAAACATAATAATGATTATGATGATTTTTGTTAAGGGAATGATGATGTTGTTGGTGGGGCATATAACTCGGTGCTTAAAAACGTATATGCAATCAGCGCCTATTCTGCAGCTGTTTTCGCTTTCGACTCATTCTTACTCGTGGAACAACTCTTAAACTGTACGACTGCATAAGAAGTAACTGTTTGTTTGTTCATTCGTTTTGCGCTTAATGATGGTTGCTGCGCCTGCGTGTTATTTCTACAGTTTGACATTGTCAGCTTTTGTTTTTACAGTTTTGCCGTCGGCTTGTCGCCAATGTCAAGTCTGACAAGTTTTCGGTAATATACATATTTTTTCTGTCTTTCTATATATTGCTTTTTAACAAATTCATGTTTTTGTTTTTGCTTGTTGCTGCTTAAATTCAAGGACTTTGGTAATGGATTTTTATTGTGGGCTTTGTTTGTTTGTATTATGTTGCTTTAAAATAGCAACAACAATAACAACAAACAATATAAAATGTTTATTTTTGTAAATAAATTTATGTACAAAGTTTTATATCAAAGTTTAAACTGACATTTTGCTAATTTTATGTGTCAAAAGTTGTCAAGAATCTTTCTGTTGTCTGAAATTTGGATTTGATGTTTGTATGACCATGAACTTCATAATGATGATGATAATGTTACAATGTTTTTTAATGTGATAAGGGGAGTTTTTTGTTGTTGTTGTTAACTTTAAAAGATTCAAAAACTTTGCAAATATATATGAAGAAATTTAAAGAGCGAAAAATATATTTAAGGAAAATATTTTTTAAATGTTTAATAAGAAAACTTTTTCATAAAAAATAGGTCATTTATCTTAAGCAAGAAATTAAAAAAAATTTTTAATAAATTTTTAAAAAACTTTATTAAAAATAAGATTAAGAAAAAAATTTTTTTTTGCAAACAATTTATTGTAAATTAACTGTTTTAAACGTAGATTTTTAATAAATAAATTCCTGAAATAGAATATTGTTACCAATTTATAACTAAAAAAAAATTATTTAGTTTTCTTAAAAAAAAATTTCCGTATTATATTTTCAAAATAAAATTGATTAGAAATTTCCTACAAAAAAATTTTAAAAAGATTTTTGTTTCTCGTTGTAATGTGTATGCTTTACGCTCGTACACACTTAACGACAAGCATTTAATGATTCACTTTTATGCAAATAAGAATTTATGCAAAAATTTTCTATTTTTATCTCTAACAAATTTTTTTCTAAAAAGCTTGTAATTTTTTATTTTTTATTAACAAATATTTCAAACATTTTATTACTCGAAACTTTTTCTTTTAGTTTTTGTATAAAATAGTTTTCATTTCTATGTTAAGAAGTGTAAAAATACATTCATAAGTGTGTATACACAATTATCTAATCCCGCCTAACATTTAGAAAATTGTTATGTGATTAATCACCTAACTGAGTCTTTTTCTAGTACTTTTGACGATCGAAAACTGATTAAGCGCGTAATCACTGCGCTTAAAAAAAGATTTTAAAATGATCTGCGCTTACGGTTAAAAAAAATGATCTGTTACAACTACAATAACAAAATTTATAGCAATCACAAATAGATCATAAAAACATCCTTTCATATCACTCGAAAATGATTAAAAATATGACTAGAAAACGGGGAAAAAAGTGCTCATTAAGAAGAGTCGTGGGTGGGGTACCAATTTCTACTATAAATGATTGTGCGCATAAATAACACAAGGCAACAAAATTGAAAAACATTTAAAGACTTAAAACCACTATGCAATTTTGATGTATTGTCGTTGTAGTAGTACACATATGGTCCAAATTTTAAATTTTATGGTGAAGTTTTTTTTTTTTTATTTTAAGTAAAATTCAAGATTTTTTTAGACGTTTCTTTACATAATTAGTGATAACTTAAAAAGGTTAGTCTGATAATATTAAAATAAACGTAGAAAAAACTAGTAAAAGCGTTATATTCGGCTATACCGAAT